>PVIH01003446.1:51358-160628 GCA_004025045.1 Sigmodon hispidus
TTTTTTTTTTTTTTTTTTTTTTTTTTTTTTTTTTTTTTTTTTTTTTTTTTTTTTTTTTTTTTTTTTTTTTTTTTTTTTTTTTTTTTTTTTTTTTTTTTTTTTTTTTTTTTTTTTTTTTTTTTTTTTAGAACCAGATCCTCCTTTAGAAAAGAGTTATCAAGTTCTTAATTTCAAAATAAATTTTGGAAAGGACACCTGAGTTCCAGAGTGTTCCTATCACAAGCCAGAAGCAGGAACAGTGGTTTCTGAGCACTCTCACATCCAGAGAAAAGGCCAGTGTCATTTCTGTTTTGATTCCGAAAGTCTGACTCACGCTAAAGAGATGAAGTAGCCTGCGAGGGCACAGAATAAACCATCAGCCACTGAACTGCACTGATAGTTTGCAGTAAAGGCTCCAGATCCAACTCCAGTAAAACAAAGCAGAGAGACTGAGACAGTCTGGAAAGGTAAAGAATGTTCCCCCTATCTGTGCATACAATGGACTCCATGTGTGTAAAGAAAGCCAGTGCACACACATGCTGGGGTGGGGGCAGGTGAGAATTGGCCCCTGTCAACCAGAGGTACCAGTTCTTTTGAACAACAAGGATCTCTCCTCCACAATGGTTACATGCATAAGATATAAGATTGTTAGAATAAATGCACTTCATCTCCAAATGAAGAGAGAGGTAGAGGGTGTAAAGGAGAAAGAGGGAGAGAGAAGGAAGGATGGAGAAAGGGAGAGAGAGACTTCTGTGTCAATCTTTTGATATTACCCATTTTATTATTAATTTTTTTAAAAGCAGAGGGAGAGGGAGAAAGAGAAGTAGGGGGCACCCCTCACTGGCCTGGCACTCAGCAATTAGTCCAAGATGGCTGGCCAGTGACCCCCAGGGATTCACCTGTCTCTGTCTCCCTACTGCTGAAATCACAAGTGCTCATCACCATAGCTCCTTTGTATAGTCAGCCTGGAGTCAAGGGATCAAACACAAGTCCTCGTGGTTTCAAATCAAGTGCTTTAGCAACTGAGCTCTCTCTCTCTCTCTCTGTAGCACCAAAGTAAAGGCCTCTGAGCTAAGAAAAGCTATGGTGAACATGTTTAATCTCAGCTCTCCAGAGCCTGAAGTGTTTGGACCCTGAGTTCAAGGCAAACCTAAGCTACAGAAAGAGCATTTCAAAAAACCTCAGGCAAGAGTAAGGATTTAAAAAAAAAAAAAAAAATTCCCTTTGACTAAGTCAGAAAGCTAACAGAGAATATGTGATAATTGAGAAGATGGGAAATAAAGCAGAATTTAGCCCTGAGGGGGAAAGAGCTAAATCAACACATCCCACTTTGCTGTCACCTCTGAACAGCCTAAGGGGAGAGTAAGTGGCTAAAGGCTCCTTACACAGGCTTTGTTGAGTTTTTTAATATTCTACCATGAGTCTCAGAGACTTGATGCCAAGGCAAATTGGTTTGGACATTATGCTTTTCTGGGACTCTTTGAATTTTAATCTTAATAACTAACAATAAAGTTTCAGGGACTGGAGAGATGGCTCAGTGGTTAAGAACACTGGATATTCTTCCAGAGGACCCAGGTTCAATTCCCAGCATCCACATCCTAGCTCCCAACCATCTGTAATTCCATTCCCAGGGAATACAATGCCCTTTTCTGTCCTCTGTGGACACTGTACACATGTGATGCATAGACATACATGCAAGCAAAATACCCATGCACATAAAATAAAAATAAACAAGAAATAAAGTTTCAAAAAGTAACTGTTACTGATCCATTGCTTCTTAAACTAAACATAACTGTAGGTTTACTGCAGGGCAAACAGCACACTGGCCTTTAATGAGATGGAGGGTTCTTCTCAGGAGCTTGGCCTGCCAAAGTTGGACAGAGTTCCCAGAGCAAACTGTGGCTGTGATTCTGGACATCAAGAAGGCAGCAGGATGCAACTGAAAAAGATCTCTGTGCTGAGTCCGAGATAAGCATGTATCAGATCCCATAGGGAATGGGCTGGTGGGGCCACAGCAGGGGTGGTCATATGGTCATTCAGTGAGAAGAATGGCTGGCAAGACACAAGTAGATCTGTGGGGTACCTAGGAGGCTGACTTGATGGGACTCATAACCAAGTATGTGGAGAACAGGGTAGCCAGCTTGAAGCCTGAACCCACACCAGGAAGCAGGGCTGGTGGCCACACATAGAAGGATGAGCCCTGGGCGCAACTGTACACAGGTCAGTGCAGTACAAGGAGCCAACATGCATGACTCGCACTCAGAATATCCACCTATTCACACAGACAGAGACCTTCCTCTCACCTGGAGCAAAAAACACTGCAAATGGGCTGGTGAGACACTTGGTAACAAGCCCAGGGACTTGAGTTCATTTGTTACCTGGAACCCACATAGTATGAAAAGAGAATCGACTCCTGCAAGTTACTGTTTGTACCGCGGTCCTCATATAGGAAGAGTGAATAAATAATTAGGGAAAAGATAGCTAATTCTTCCTGAGTGTTGATAGGTTATAGGCAGAGCTATAGTTGGGGAGGTGTCTGCCTGCCAGTGTTCATGCTCTAGGGCATCAGTGTGCTGTCCAAGAGCCTAAGATGATGGTAAGTCACATGCTCACATGGCTCGCATGTCTGAAAAAGAGGGTAGCAGAAATAAGACAGAAACATCAGTATGCCCCCCCCCCCAGTACATGGCAGGGCAGGAAAACCAGCCTCAGATCCATGCTTGGGCTACCTTTACATACCTGACAGCTACTCCCTGCTGACCAGCTCTCTCCAGATCTAGGGGTCCTAAGGCCAGTTTGTGGGTGGGAGGATTTGGCTTGCAACCTGATGCTAATCCCACACTCTGGAGATGAATGCCTGGTCCTGCACCCTGAAGGGAGAAGCCTCCGCACTGTCCCCACAGACAAAGGTTTAAAGCAAATCTATTCCAGAGCCACTTAGAAATTTCCAAAATAGTAGCAAGATGTTTCCATAAAACCAAACTGGCTGCCAGGGAAGAAAAGCACAGACTACATTGTCAAACTTGTTCCCTTAATTAGGACCAGATCCCACTGGCTGGGGTTTATTTCCAGAAGTAGACATCCCTGAAAACCAGAAACAGCTTGACATGCTGCAGCGTTGCTAATGCCTCTCCATCTGAATTCCTAATTGGGTTTAAAAAGAAAGAGAGAGAGAGAGAGAGAGAGAGAGAGAGAGAGAGAGAGAGAGAGAGAGAGAGAAAAGCAAGCAGGAATTTTCACGCTGGTTTTGATTCAGGATTTAAAACAGAACCTACAATGTACATTCCTACATTGTTCTGTGCATAAACCGGTTCACAGTCCTTAAGACCCCTTCAGAGGCTACACAGAAAGAAAAAGCAAACCGCAGCATGAATTCTCAACTCAGTATCCCAGAGAGGCTTTTCTCATTCCGGAGATGTGAAAACTGCCCTGTGTTCTCGCCAAGATGCGTTTAAACATTCTAATCTATTTGCTTTGTCAAGGGGGAGTCTGGGCTAGGAGAAGTTGGAACAGCACCTGCTCCTTCCCCTGGGGATACATAGGGCGTTTTCCTGCTTTTCTTTGTTAACTGTAGAGATTGACTGGTCTTGCCTTACAGAATTCCAATAAAGCAAGCAGTATGCCCGGAGTCTGTAGGGCAGACACCTCCTTACCTGCTCAGCTGACTCTCCAGCACGTCCATATACTTTACAGTGTTTGCCTTCACACTTGCTTCTGCAAGACAAAACCCAACGTGAGTGCATCTGTAGCCCAAAGTGAGAGAAAACCACAACTGCTCATTTAAAAGCTGAAAACAAATGATTGTGGTCAAGGCTCTAATAACATTTACATTTAACATTAATAGCATGTTACGTTTAGAAAGCCCTCAAGTCCATCCAAGTGGCTTCCTGAAGTCATGCACTAGAAGCATGCAGAGGCTCCAATTGTCTCTACAGTCAGAATCAGACACAGTCATGTCACTGGGCCACTCTGATTTAATACTTTTACAGGTAGCTCACTGTCAGCAGTCACTGTGTATGACATCACCTTCCTTCCAAAACAGATAGTCTCTATTAATAAAAATTGGTATATACTCATGTTTACAAATAATTTGGATTGTCAAACTAATGTTTTGTTAAATAAATTAGATACTATATGCTAGATTCTTCATTATGGTTTAGATGTGAAATGTCCTCCGGAGGACACTATGTTTGAATGGTTGGTCTCTAGCTATCAGAAGTGGGTCACTGGGGGCTAGCTGTAAAGGAGGCATCTGCTTCTGGTTCTACCTGAGCTTACTTCTTCCTGATCCACCAAAGTATGAGGATCTGCCAATGCTCACACTGCTATTGAGTGTGCTTAAACAGAAGCATGTTGCCAATGGTGGGCCTTGAAGTTATTATCTGCTTTTGCTTCAGCCTAATCAAGATGACCATTAACACAGTCACCCCACCTTCTTTGCCTGCCCATCATGGTGACTGTATACACAGCCACCCCACTTGTCATGCCTGGCCACTATGATGGAATTTTTTCTCTGAAACCATGAGTCAAAATAAGCTTGTTGGGATTGGGGATGCGACTCTGGATGAAGTAAGAATGAGTATGATCAAAACACAAACAGAAATTCTTGAAAGGACTAATAAAACCATTACATAAAAAGATGAATAAATTCTCTCCTCCCTGAAGTTACTCCTGCCAGCAGAAAAGTAACTAATCTACTCCTCTGGGCTTCTGTGGCTGGTGACCTGATAACTCTGCCTGGAAAGTTCCAACAGATTCCGGTGCTTTCTAACCTGCCTGGAGGCTGGCATCTGGGTGGAACAACGTTGGTGTAAACGTTTCCAACCCCTGAGCACCCACAAACCAGACAGTCTAAGAGAACCTTGCAGCATATGTACTGAGTCAGTTCACAACCTTCAAGACAGGCCGTGATGTGGACATGGAGTTTAGACTTTAAACTTTCAAAAAAATACAAACAGCAACACACTGACTGAGAACAGGACCTTCCCTTTCTCACTCTCCTGCCTCTCCATCTCCATCCTGAGTCTACCAGGTAGGTACCTCTGAGGAGTGTTGATCCAGAGAACGGAGGTGGGGAGCTGGGGGGCGGTGGAGCTTAGGAAATGCCAAAGGAAATAACAATGGCCTTAGGCTCTTAATAGGGGAATGGTATGAAGTGGTATTTCCTCACTTGCCAACTGAAGCCAATATTCAGATTATGCTACTATTAGAATGGATTTCAAATAATTAGTTTAAGGACTCCAAATTGAGTAGAAACTGAAAATAATTGAATATGGTAAATCTGTGAAAATATTTAGTAGGATGCATACCATGAGCATAGGTCAGTATTACAGGTGTTTAACCTAGATCCCATTTTGTACAAGGCACTGTACTTAGTACTATTTGTGTGTGTGTGTGTGTGTGTGTGTGTGTGTGTGTGTGTGTGTATGTGTGTGTGTGTGTGTAGAGGCCAGTGGCAGATGACATCAGGTGTCTCCCTCAGTCATTCTCCATCTCACACTTTGAGACAGGGATTTTCTCCGAGCCTAGAGCTCACTGATCTGCCTCAGGGAACATACCTTTGCACTCCTGGTATAACAGGCATGCACCTCCAAACTAGGCTTTTAAATGGTGCTTGAACTCAGGTCATGTTTTCCTAGCAGGCACTGTATCCACTGAGCCATCTCCACAGCTCCCTATACCTGGTACTATTGAACTATAAGAAGAATCTAGTACCAAGGGACCGAACCAGAGGAGCCAAGGTGAACAGTGACTTCTGTGTAGCCAACAAGCTAAGACTAGAATAATGGTTTACTTATTTAAATAAATTTTTTCATTAATTTTACATATTGACCACAGTTTACTTTTTTTTAAATGTAGGGTCTCACTATGTGAGACCTTGTTCTATATACCAGGCTGGCCTCAAACTCAAAGAGATCTTCCTGCCTCTGCTTCCTTGGTGCTAGGATTAAAGACATGTGTCACAATGCCCAGCTATCATAACATTTTCAAAATTGCATTTGTTTTTATTTTATGTATGTGTTTGCTTGCATATACAGATATGTACCATGAGCATGCCAGTATATTTTAAAAGCTGAAAAAGCTTTCATTTGGATGCAAATACACACACATGCACACACTAATGGAAGTAACATTTGGCCTATTTTTGTAAAGGAAGTTAACAGATTTCAATGATCAACAGTCAGGCACCAATTTAGCCAAAATTACCTTCCATTTAGTAAAAAATTTCAGAAGGAAGATGAGAAAACAACAGGAAAACTGGAATTCTGACAAGTTTTAAATATCCAAGGCTCTAGCTGCTTTCCAGGTTTGTTTGGAAAATTCAACCATGTACAAAAATGAAGTGTGAACCCAGAAACTCAAAAGCCCCAGGGACGCCAGAAGTTGAGGAAGACAATCTTGCAACCATTCTGTCTTGGCAAACGAAATGGAACACAACAGCGCAGGGCCTTGAAAGCTGGGAGGATCCTTCCCACAAAGCCCTTCTACACAAATCTCATTTCACACTCAAAGGCAGGAAGTCAGCACTGTCATGAACCATCTCCCCAGCCTAGCTTTTTTAAAGTCCATTTTCATCTTGGTTCACTCTTCCAGGCTGAGTGTGTTGTGTCTGTGGTTGCACAGGCGTTCCATGGACTCTTCATGCCTGTTGGACCACAGATTCAATGCTCAATGGTATATGATGGTTCTGGATGGACAGGACTCTTGAGAGAGAACCTCAAAGTTGGAAGCATATCACTCTCCCAGGTTGATAGATATACCTTATAGAGTTCTACAGCCAGAAGCAAATGAACACATCACCAGTCATTGAACATTGCAAGGGGGTTGTTCAGTTTGAGCTGCTAATTACCCTTTCTTTTCCTCTAATGGGGAGATTTGCAGAGGGAAAGGAAAGCTAATGTATGTGGGTCCCAGAGAATGAAGATGACAACAGAAAGGACTTCTCTTTGGGGTTCCAGCTAACACAGCTGTCACACAAGATCCTGGGTTGGCAATATGGGCACGACATCAGCCTGAGTTCAAGAAAAGTCGGGTTGTTCAGAACTGGACATAGTGCAAAGTCTAGATAACTTTAAGTGCTCACTGCAGATGGGTCCTCAACACCAAACTCCCACTATCACAGGCTCAGGGACCTCCTCAGGAGAGGGGCTAGAAATGATTCAAGGTGGGGAGGAGAGCCACGAGATGCTGACTTCTGGATATGGTGTGCTTGTTGTACACAGCCTCCCATAGTAGCTATTGCTATTGCTCAAGATACAAACAAGATCAAGCCAGACAAAATTCCAGTATGAACAGGGAGGGGACCTCCAAGGCCCCATCCATATTGGAGGAGTTTTGGCAAATTGAAGACTGAGGAGGGAGCAGGGAAATGTGAATCACTCTCCTTTGGGGATGTCACTCTCCTACTGGTAGTTTGCTTATGCTCCAGTGGATGGCCACGTACTCAATGTACATCTAGGTGGTGCTAACTGGAGTCAATGAGTTATTAATAAAATGAACAGAAGACACAAACCTGGGTGAAAGAGAGGACTGGAGCCCTGAAGGGAGCTAAGGGTGGATGGTTGTGACCCACATACAGTGGATAAATTTATAGAGCATTCACTGAATAAAAAATATTGTTACAAAAGAAAAGAAAAGCAAATCAAGATGGTGATAGGCGCCGCCACACGGTGACCGTGAAGGCAAGAGTGGGCTCTAGGCAGCAGTCCTGGATTCCTCAGGGATGGAAGCAAGGGGTGAGAGAAAAAGAGATTTGGGGGGACTGGGCTTAGTGAGAGGTCTTAGGGGGCTAATTTGCACCCTTGAATAATTTTATCCTCCTGGTAATTTCCGAGTCATTTTCCCTGGGCTTGCGTTGTGATTATTTGATGGAGCCCATGATTCCCCATACAAGGATGATAGAGCATCACTGGAGAACAGTGTGTCTGGCAGGACCGGCTCTATATGCTCATTGTGGCTGTCACAGCCATACATGGAAGTGGATGTGAGGCTGGATTCACTCTTGCAGAATTCTCTAGGTCAGGTGAGTGACACATTGTATATGTTCTCACACCATAAGCGACATTAAGACCAGCTGTGTGAAAACATCCTCGGGGTAGAGTGTGGCAATGTTACTCTGGCACCTTCTTGTCCAGGAAGGATGAAGAACCACATTTACACCCCAGCTTTCATTCTGCTCTGTGGGATGGCAGAAGGCTGAGTTCTGATGTGCCAAACTGTCCCTGTACCCAGGGTACATCTCAAGACAATACTGACCATCTGAAACTCATAGTTGAGAAGTGGCTTAGGTGGAAGGCAGAACAGCAGGAAGGAAAGAGGCCTCTTTAGGTCAGGGAGCTGCTGTGAGCTTAGGCTGCACAGGGGACAAAGCCTGAGCCCCACCTGCTGTGCCTGTCACCAGCTAATTGGGTATCACATAACATGGTGAGTCCCACTTTCCCAGATCCACCCAGCTTCCTACATGCCATCTCCTGATGCCCTTCAAGCACACAGCCTGATGTCAAAACCAAAGCCAAATGCTCACAGGATGCAGAATAGGTCAGAAAATGTTCTCGCTCTCAGCAATAAGCAGCCTCACTTCCAGCCCCACGCACATCCTAGCCAAATGTTCTCTTGATGGAAAGACCGGCTGACTGTCTTCCATCCCTGCTGACAACAGCAGGTTCCTGGGTCTGCTTTTCTGCTTTCTAGTGCATTTCAATGGAGAAGTTGTGACCTGGAGATTAATTTACAGTATTTCAAAAGTTGCTTAGAATGCTGATGTATTTACCTTGCCTAGCAGCATATGTCTGAGAATATACATTCTCACTCTTTGATCCCTTTTCTTCTGTCAATCACAAATGCAGGCATGCATGTGTACACACACAGGCATGTGCACACGTGACCACATGCATGAATGTTCATACATAGAAGTGCATGCTTCATGCACACATGTGTTCATACAATTGTAAGCATACAAATATACTCATGTTCACATAGCATCTGGATATGTGCTGGCATGTGTATGCTCATGTGCACTATGTGAGTATGTAGCTATGTGCATACACAAATATAATTATCTTCATTCCCTTTTAACAGACAGATCAAGGAATGCAATCTGCACCTTTCTTTTAATGGAAAACTATCTTAAAATATTTGCTGTGTAAAACCAAATCCGCATTTGATCCTCTTAGGCCGAGGAAAGCCAGCCCACCCTGGGCGCTGGTAGGACACTTCCTGCACATCATTATTTTGTTGAATTCTCACAGTGCTGTTCTAAATCCCTTTGAAGATAGGGATTTAAGGCCCAGGGGAGCTGTTTTCAGGAGAAAATGAGGAAAAAAAACAAACCCACCCTAGCTTAGCCATATACCAAAGCCTAGGCTTTACCATGTGCATAGGGCTGCTGACCAGCTGCCAAGAAGCACACAGTGGATTTCACTAAAAGAATTTTAGCTTCACAGAGGGAATTCCCACTGTTGTACTAGCTGGAGTGCCATATAGCTACACTGCTCTGTGCTCTGTCCCCCCACCAACATCTGGGGTCGGGGAAATGGTGGTGGTGTCTTGCAATACTGGTTAGAAAAAAGGACTGGATGCCTAGGCTAGGGGATGGCTCTGTTAATAACATGCTTACTGCACAAGCTGAGACCTGAATCTTATTCCCAACATCCATACTAAAATGCTATTAACAATAGCACACATTTGTAACCCCAGCACTGGGGATACAAAGACAGGTAAATCTTGGTGCCTACTAGTCAGTCAGCCTGGCTTACTCCATGAGCTCCAGGCCAATGGGAGACCCTGTCTTGAAAAAAGACACCTAATGTTATCATCGGGCCCCTAATGTTCACACACACACACATACACACACACACACACACCTGTATAAACAAAGTACAGCAACATGGGGAATCAGGCCTCATGTGCTCCTATATCAGCTGTGGAAGGCACCTTCCAACAGTCTCTACAGGTAAGTAGCCCAGACCTGAGGCTTCTTGCAGTAGCAGGCCTTAGCAAGATGGTGCCTCTAAATGCTGTCAGCAGTTCTACAGTCAACAGCCTGTCACAGCCCTGCCTACTGCCTACCATACATAACCTCCATATAACAAGCTGCATCTTTCTCTGGAACATGGAATGGAGCTCTTCCCCTATGGGGCCTGCCAATCTTCCTCATTCCACACAGCCATGTGCCAGCACATCTGATACAGGAGGCTCTTTGCCACATCTACCCTGGGTCTGAACTATCAAGGTTTCTTCCTGGAATGTTCCAGCATGGTGGAAGCAACTGGGGAGAATTCTAGTCCCCAAAGCCAGCATTAAAGACTTTGGTTGGTTGTGGACTAATGGCAGCCATTTTCTGCACAAAGACAGCGTAAGAGTGAAGCTGACTCTGAGGTGAGTGAGGAGGGAGGGAGACAGGTCTAGGTAGCTCATATGGCTGGGTCACCATCTTCTGTTGTCTCCAGTATGCCTCCATTGTTACCTCTGGAGCTAACATGAGGCCATTTGCTCAAAGGCTCATGACCTGGTTCCCATATCCCTACTACTCAAGCATCCCATTCAAATGCCTCCTGATTCTATACATCTATATCCTCTCTGGTCATCCAGACCTTGTCTTCTGCCCCTAGTGACTTCAATGGAGCTTTCAAAAACTCCAAACTGTCAAGATTACTCAGAGCTTGCCTTGTCTTCCAATGGAATCACCAATTCTCTCTATTGGAGCCTCAGTCCTTAGCATAGTCTTGGGACCCAGGGAAGTACAAGCATCCAATTCTACATCCAATAATGGTATGCTAAATGACACCCCTCACACTAGCACACTGTTCCCACATATCAATCACTGTCACCTCACTGGTACTAAACAACAACCACAGCTAAGTACTGTGACCTCACTGGTACTGAACACTGTGTTCTCAAAGGAAGTTATAAGAAAGAGGATGTGGTTCTCAGAGCATTGACAACCATCCAAGCAAACAGACTCCAGCAAAGATTCTTGCTATAAAACCATCAGTAATGAATGCATGGAGGACAGAGGAGCCCAGAATGACTGGCTGACTGAGGTTGACAGTGGCATTTCACAGGGTCCCTGGAAAGCAAGGCCTAGAACTGACAAGGCAAGAGGTACCTCAGCTTAGACTGCATCTGCCCCTTGGCATCTGCAGCAGGCTGCATCCATGGCTCCTCAAAGATGCTGGAGCCTCAAGTAAAATGGTGCCATATCTGTACACAGCAAATACATATCCTCCTGTCCACCTTAACCCACTTCTGCATCACTTTGTCCTGAACAGTATCCACTCCATAGACATTGTTGTATAAGGAATAACAACAATAGGATAGCCTGAACATGCTCAACATAAATACAATTTCTAAAAATGTTCTTTTACTTAAAGTTGTTTGGATCCACAGATGCAGAAACTGTGGTGAGGAAATCCAACTATGCTCACAAAACAGACAAAGGAAGGCACTCAAGGCCAAGTATGACAGAATCCGAGGGAGCTCAAAACCCCATCGCCAAACACTAAATCATCAAAACCGGCACACTGTAAGCCATTGTCCCCCTGCCTAGAATGGGTTATTAGAAACTCAGATCACAGTCTGGGATATTGACAGTGTTACCCTTGGATGGGAGTCCTGCTGGTCTCTGAGAGTAAGCAAGCCTTCCCAGAGCTGATTACTCTAAACAGTGTGTTATAAATAGCATCCTAGACCCTCAGTCCCTCTCTGATGTCCTTCTGGTCCCCAAATGCAATCTCTTCCCCAGGAACTCTTGCCATTGGGAAGCCATGGGCCATGAAGTCTCACTAAAGGCTAAAACCATGGGCCGCTCAGTCTCGGCCTTCTAGCCTCCAATACCATGAACCCACAGACCTATTTTTTTCACCATTCTCAGATACTTGTCTAGCAACAGAAAGCAGCTCTCACCCTGTCAGCTTACAGAACCTCACTGAAACCAGAATGTTTGGTTTATGAACCTGCTTTATCTGTGAGATGCGCATGACCCTCCTCACCACTGCAGGACTGGGCCAAAGACCAAAGAAATCAGCCAGAGCCACCACAGCAAGTGACTCCTCCAGCCAAGGGTGAGGTGAGGTCAAAATAACAAACATCTGGATTCTAAAAGAAAACTGTGCCCCTCCCAGCCACTGGATGTCACCTGGTCCAGGTCACATGGATAGCAGGTTCACAGCATCTGATCCTACAATGCTCGGGAATGTGAATAAGAAAACCCCCCAAATGACAGATGAAATACCTGGGGGTTTAACATGCATGTTACAGTGAAAAACAAAGGCTAGGAATTGGAACAGTGACACCTATGAGTGAAGCATTTGCCATGCAAGCATGAGAATCTGAGTTCAAATCCCCAGTGTCCAGGTGAAAAGTCAGGCAAAGCTACTGCAACTGTAATCCCAACACTGAGGAGGCAGATTCCTGGGGCTTAGTGGCCATCCAGCCGAGCCTAATTGGTGACCTTCAGGTCCACTGAGAAACCCTAGAGTGGTCAAGGAAGACACCAAGACACCTAATGTCAACCTCTGGCCAACACATACACACATACACAGATACATATACATCTATCACACATATACACACACACAGAGGCAGGCAGGCAAGCAAAGCCTAAACTGATGAGTATTCCACATACATCTTAGAGTGATCCCACCCCAAGTGAGTCAAGTTCTGTGTACCTCTCTGATGGCCCTGTCTGAACTCGTTCTCTGCCTGTGGCAGACAGAGCCAGAGAAGCACATCAGCTGGGAGGCAGAATGCAGGCTAGCATGCTCCCAGCATCTCACACAAGCAGCCCATGGTCCCCAGCGCAAGAGCGGAAGGGAGCAGCAATATCAAACAGAATCTCATTTTTAGTCTCTCAATTCAGAAATCACATTTGGGATTCTACTAAAATGGAAACTGAAAAACACACAACAGTCCTCAGTATCCCGTGCTTACATCTGGGCTCCCTCCTCCCCCCTCCCCCTCCCATCACCCTCCCTTTCTTCTCCTGCCCACCCTCAGGAGCACAAGGTCCATGAGAACTTAAAAATAGCCTAACAGATCTCAAATAGAGTACACTAAATGGGTCCATTTTCCACGCCTTTCATTTTACATTATGCACTGGTTGGTTGTCTGGAAGCACATGGCGTAAGTGAGAAGGATACAACATTTAAAATCTAATTTTCAAAAATTGGGTCCTAAGGCAGAACAGTGAAATGCATTTACGCATAGAGTCGCGCCTGCAAATCGATACTGGCAGAACGGGTGCCTGCTAGCTCTTCTCACAGCCCAACCTGAACTCACCAAGCCACAGAAACCAATTCACTCACTCGGCAGGTGTCTGGCCAGCCCCTGCCAGGTGCCAGGTGGCTTGCCCGGTGCCCCATTGTCCATGTGTTGTAAGTTCCTGGCCCTAAGGACCTTGTGAACTGATGAGGGAATTGCATGGTTAAAGAGGTCCTTACCACATAGGGGAGCTGGGGCAGGAGAGAGGCTGGGATGTAAAAGCCAATGAATACCCAGAAAAATGGGAATTCATGGAGGTTGGGGACAGGCGAAGGGAGAAGATCAAGTGACCCCTGCATAAGAAGGAACATGGCCTGAAGCCAGAAAGGGACAACAGCCAAGGGGTCACATGTAAGGGCAGAGGGTGGATGTGGGAATGTAAATATCCAGACTAATTTAGGAGAGTGAGGACAGAGGGACCCAGCAAGAAATGAGGGTGAGGCCAGAAGGGAGCACATCTGTGTTAGTCCCCTGTGGGAGTGTGACTTTGACTAACAAACAATGGGGTCATTCAAGGGTTTCCTGCAGAAGAATGGTCTTGATGTTCCTGATCCAGTGCAGTGCACAGTGGCTTGTGGCTGGGCAGGATTAGATCTACTGAACATTACAGGCAGGGCTGCATGAGTCTGGGATTTGACAGTGTGTGGAAGGTCTGGTTCAATGACATGAGTGCATCCGTCGTGGGTGCTAACCTCCATATCTACTCCTAAGTGACTGTGGTCAGCTTTCCCCACATAGGGGAAATCTTTTTGTTTACTAAAAAAATTGTAAACATGAAACTGTTGCATGAATTCTGAATGTAATGAAAGAAACTGAGAGCCAGATATCGGGGAAAGGCTGAAATATCAGAGAAAGGAAACACCACAGTCAGATCTCACACAGCTATCTTCCAGCTTCTTCAGCTTCGCTCCTGATTGCTTCTAATTGCTGCTGTTTTCCTAAGCCTGCAATAAATACCTTCTTCGCCCAGCTGTATCCCATCCAGGTTAAGATTAAAGGCTTGAGCTACTCTGTTTGGTAGTCAGCCTTGAACTCACAGAAACACAGAAAGATCTGTCTCTGGAGTTATGGGATTAAAGGTGTAGGTCACCACTCCTGCCCCCTACCCCCCCTCCCAGGATTAAAGGTGTGTGCCATTGAAGCCCAGCTGTTTGGCCTTGTACTCACAGAGATACAGAACTTCCAGAGTTAAGTGAGTTACCACTGCTCTGTTATCCCTGGAACTCCTGGAGCTACGATCTCTTGATATTCCAGGTTTTATTAAATATGTAACATATCACCACATGAAACCCAGACAGATATACTTGGAGCAGCTTTGCAACCCACCCTGGCAGCAGAAGAGCTCTGAGACAAGGCAGGTACACCCCACCCTGCGTGAAGCCACTTCTGTCCTCCTTCTGACCGAGTCCCAGAATCCCACTGGACCTATACCATCTTCAGGATCATGCATCTGTTAGCGAGTGCCTAATAAACCACATTCTGCAATCCTGATCCATCTGCATTTGTCTGCAATCTCACAGCATCATGGGTTGGTACCTCACACACTAGAACCAAGCTGGTCCAGAACAGGTGGCTTTATATGCAAAGCTAGTTGAGAAATAGAACTGGCAGGCTGCAGTGCTAGACTGGGCTGGTCCGCACACTCAACAATTATTACATCAGTGTGAATTCCTGATGCTTGTCATCTATGTTAGAATGTTTCTAGCAAAACAGGTATGAGTCAAGATTCAGGAGCAGACACAGGTAACAAGAAGTTAATGATTGCACTATATGGCAAATGCTGAGAAAACGTGACCTCATGCACTGGGGATAAGCTTTACTTTTAAATAAGGCACTCAGGGATACACACTGAGATAGTAGACATGAGATTATACAGACAGAGAGACAGACAGGTGATGTGAGATGTCTTTCTGTATGCTGTGAATATCACTGGTTAATAAAGAAACCATTTTGGCCTATGTCAAGGCATCTTAGAAGTAGACGGGAAATCAGAGCACAGATAAAGGGGAAGGAGGGCAGAGTCAGACAGAGACAGCAACTGACACAGAAGAAAGACCACAGTTCTGCTCTGAGAAAAGATACCAAGCCACATGGTTAAACAAGACAAGAATAATGGGTTGAGTTAAGATGAAAGCGCTAGCTAGCAATGTGTCTGAACCATAGGCCAAGCACCAAGTAATTAATATAAGCCTTTATGTGATTATTTGGGACCAAGCAGCTGCGGGCAGTTTATTTGGGACAGCTGATCCAGATCTCAAGGTTAGTCTGGGCCAGAAACTTTTACTACAGACAGGAAAGGCACCAGTTGGCCCTTCTCTTTGCCATGATCAATTGGCAGTGGAAAAAAAAAAAAAAGGCCATAGAAGACCGGAAGAGAGAAGGCCAATGTGTGGACTTGAATGTATGCTTAGGCATCTGTATTAGTGACTCATTGCCCTGGCCAAATACAGCGTCTAAGAGGAAAGCTTTAATGTGGCTTATGGTTTAAGGGGGTAGTATCCATCATGATGTGAAGGCATGACAGAGTTCATGGCATTGGCAGCAGGTGACTGAGACCCCTCACATCTCAGTGGAGCCAGAAGCAGAAAAAAATAGAGCACCAGTGGTGTGTAACTTCTCCCACTTCTCCTTTTTATTCAGCCAGGACCCAGCACATGGAACAACCCTGCCCACATTCAGGACATGTCTCTCTTCCCTCCATCTCCAAAGCCAGCATGGCTCACACTTCCAACATCATCAACTCTCCTACGTCATCTCTCCTGTGACCAACTGAAGAAAGCTCTCCACATCAGTCACCCACATCCACATGGACAGCCCAGGATGAGTTCCCATAAGACCCTTACATGTGTAGAGTTGTCTGGCCTTGTAGCTGAATGCTATCACTGGTCCTGGAGATCAAGACATGGACATCCTAGGGCCATGATTCTGTCTACCACATTAGATAGGTGGAATGAAAAGGCATATGGATACAGAATCCCTAGGAATGGAAACTTTAAAAGATGGGTTCATCAGATACATTTCTCATTGCTTTGACAAAATGCCTGGCAAAAGCTACTTAGTGAAGTAGTTTATTCTGACTCATAGCTCCAGGCAGCAAAGCTAATGTGGTAGAAGTTGGAGGCAGCTGGTCACGTGCTCACAGCCAGGAAGCAGAGAGAGGCAAATGCAGATGCTGAGCTTCATCAGTCCACTGCCTACATGTAGGGTAGGTCTTCACACCTCAATCAGTTCAACCAAGAACACAGGGGTGCCCAACGCTTGTCTCCTAGGTAACTCCAGCTTGTGTCACACTGGCATCATTATGAACCACCACAGTGGGTAAAGAAGGAGGATCTGGCACAGATAACATAGTGCTGATGAAGGAAATCCAGAAGGGTTTCTCTCCGGCCAGTGGAAGGTACAATATCCGAAAGCCCATAGACTTGGGCAGCCAAGAGGGATAAGAAAGGGTCGCCTGGATTTTGAAATAAAAAGGGGACTTAAGAGAGGCTCAGTAGGTAACTGTGCTTGCTGTGAAAGCAACAAACTCAGCTTATATTAAAAATCAGGCATGGCTGTGGGCACGTATATTCCCAGGGTTGGGGCTTGGAGACAGGCAGATCCTAGGAGCTTGCTGGCCGGCAAGCCTAGGCAAAACAGAAACTTCAGGTCCAGCGACACCCTGCCTCAAAAAAAGGAAGGCATCTGATATTCTCTGGCCTCAGCATATGTCCGTACTTACACAGACAGACAGACAGACAGACAGACACACACACACACACACACACAATTTGAGAGCAGGAGATAGCTCAGTATGTGGAGAATTTGCTGAACAACCATAGAGCCTGGGCTTAGATCCTCAGCACCCACATAAAAGTTGGACACAGCAGTACACTTCTGTGACCCAATGCTAAGGGGTGAGATCCTATCTCAAAAAATAGGGCAAACAGAGACTGAGGACACCTGACACAGGTCTGTAAATGTCCACATACCATATACACACATGCACAGGCACACATGTAAGTACATACATATAAGCACATGTAAGCAACACACATAAGATTATTGATGATCCACAGCCACACTTACATACAAGTGCACACATGTTCAGGAATTCCTACAGAAGCTGGGCTCTCCTCCAAAAGCCTTTTCTTTCCTCAAGGAGGCCACAGCCCTGGCAGCCTACAGCCCACCCACCTCTCCCAGGGCAGCTTCAAGGTTAGCCAAAGGGATATTTCGACACTGTGGCTGAAGCAGGGCATTAGAACTTCTGTAGCTCAGCAGGCATAATCTCCCTCCTCCTAGATGAAGCCAAGCTTTCTGTGAACCAGGAGCAGACAGCCAAGCTTTTCTTTGCAGTCCACTGAGATGAATTCCCCCTGGTAAGCCAAAGCACTCAATGCCAACAAAAACCCAGTCTCCAGCCCCACGGTGTCTGGTATTTGTTTTAAGTATTTAAAACACATTAGGCTTGACACCAGAGTGGCTAATAAGTTAATGTCCCAGGTACTGAGGAGGAGGTAAGTATGAAATTAAAGGCTTAAAACGATCCCAGTGAAACCATTTCCTCTAACAAGATCATAAAATGCATTTTCTCAGTGAACCATATATAACTGGCTTGATGATACAATAAAATGGAGATACAGGCTTAATGGAAGATGGAGTTAGATTGTAGATTAAGGTACAATTTGTACCTGACATTGCCATATCTGGGCAGTGTCTGTTGGATGATAGCCTTTCCACCAAACGGCCCAGTGATAAGTGTGCTGCCATTTCTGCTTGTCGTGGGGAGACAAGATATACAGAGATAACTGATAATGCCTTTGACCGACAAGGAGAGAAACGAGGAGTATGAAGTCAAGTTTTGAATCCACGGATGGGATTGGGAAGATTGTTACTATTCCTGAGATGGTTTGAAGGTGGAATTCATGCCAAGAGACTGTGACAATATATTAGATTTGCTTCTGTTTTATACTTTTGTTTTTGAAATAGGTCTTATGTAGCCTAGGATGGACTTGGATTTGCTATGTGGCTGAGGATGACCTTTCTGCCTCCATCTCACAGGTGCTAGGAATACACACATATACCACACCACTCAGTTTATTAGATACTGTGATCAATCCCAGGGCTTTATATATGCTAGGCAAGCACTCTAGCAAAGGAGCCACATGTCCAGAACCATTTGGTTTAAACATGAGAAATAAATATTGAAATTCCTATTGCCTGATCTTAATTGCAGGCAATGAGATTCAGATCACACAGGGCAGTGACTCAGCCACTATCCGGCTTAGCTTTTTTCATTTGACAGGAGGTGAGGAGACTGTTTCAGGAGTTTCGACCAAGGAATTGCCCCAAACAGTCTGGTCTGTGGGCATGTCTTTGGGGGACTGACTTGATTAATATAGGCACTGTATTCAGATGGCCTAAAATCTCTTTAGCACATTCTGTCTTCAGAAGTATTCCCCTATGGTGTCAGGCACTCGAGGCTATATGGTCTATCTCTAGCGCAAGCCTATTGTAAGCCAGTCCGAGGGCTGTCCCCAGGAACTCCACTGTCTGCCCTTTCCTTCAGAGGACATAAAGCTACCCTCTAAGCCAACTCCATAGAAGACACAGATTCCAGAATATGATGGCTCCTTGTAGGGGGAGGGAAGCAGGATACCTTCTCAACATTCTTGCCACCTGTTTGGAAATGAGAGTTCAGCTATGGACCTGAACAATTTCCCATTTGATCCAAATGAAGACCCTCTCTCCCTTGGGGCAATAATGCTACAGACAGTTCATTCATGGGAGAAGCCCAGCTGCAACAGGCCACAAAAGTGCTCTGCTGCTTAGGACGGAGCTTGAACACACAGATTAGCATCCCCACACCTCATTTACCTATCTGAAAACCAGGGCAGTGCTCATCCACTCCCAAAGGAGCCCAGGACATCTGTTAACAGTGGCATTTGATGCTAGATTGGCTCTCCTCATTTTACATCATCATCAGAATAGATGATGGCCGAGGGACATTAACCCCTCATTTCACACATTGTTGCACAGGAGTCTTCTAACAGGAGTACAGATTGAGCTTAATTTCTGAAGCAACTCAATAGAGGCTCACCAGGATGGGGGCACAGGCATGGTGTGGCTTCTCAGGGGCTACAAGAGGAGTGAGTTTGAATTGTGGGACACAAATCTTGTTGGGCAAAGCCAGTATGGGATACATTTATTTATCCATGGCCTAAGGCACTCATATCTGCCTTATAAGGCGTAGCAAACAGGCAGTTGGCTGCTGGAGGATCAGCCATCACAACAGCAGCAGAAGAAAAGCTGCATGCCACTCAGTCCCAACAGTGCCACGTCTCCCTGCTACAAGGCAAATGGTACCACTGAGGCACAGGGTAAAGGCGGAGCCTTTGAAATGAAGACAATCAAGAGTGGAACAAACTCAGCCCCTTGGGCAGACATGTTACCCAAATTCAGATCCACTTCTAACCTGTGCAGGGATGCTAAGTATGCCCAAATGTGAGCAGCAACAGCATAGACCCACCGGCTCACATGGACACACACAGACCAGCTCCAAGCAGAGAGGATTTCATAGCAGAACTATGTGATCCACCTACTACTGCCATTGGCTCCCTGTGAACTACCTGTTGTGACCCCAATATGCCACCAAGATTTTCTGACCTCTGGTTTCTTGTCTGGGAGAATTAAATCACATGATCTCAGAGGCGCTAGTGGGTCAGAGACCAATGAGGTGGATGATAATGGAAACATTCTGTTACCTTATTTCCTAAAAGCGCACACACACATACTTTTTCCAGTGACAAAGTCCCTTTTCCAGTGGCAATGATAGCAACAGGCAAAGTTGATCTGAGATTCCCAGCTTGTCCTGGGACCCGAGGTTTCTAGCAACTTTGGACATGCAGCTAGATTTCCATAGCTACTGCACCTCCATGCTGGACACCTCTGCTAACAGTAGCCCCCTCTCTCGTCTAGACACCCAGCTAAATGAGCAACCATTCCAGCCTCTCTGTTCTCTTCACTAAGTGCTGTTATAGAATATTAGTTGAAGATTTATTACATTCTTTTATGTTGTAGAATATTTGTTTAATGATACAAAGATGTGTAATGTCTTTCTGTACACTGTGAATTACCATTGGATAATAAAAGAACTGTTTTGGCGTATGACAAAGCAGCTGATAAGCAGGTGGGAAAACCTGAGCATAGATAAAATAGAAGGAGGGCAGAATCAAAGAGAGACACTGTGAGCTGCCACCCAAAAAAGCAAGATATAAAGAAACACAAGTAAGCTATGAGCCATGTGGCAATACACAGACTAATGAAAATGAGTTTAGTTAAGTTGAAAGAGCTGGCAAGTAATGAGCCTGAGCCATAAGCCAAGCAGCTTATAATTCATATAAGCCTTTGTTTGATTATTTCGGGCTAACCTGATGTGATACTGCAGGTCTGGACCTCAGGCTGGACAGGCCAGAAATGTCTGACTACAGAATCACCCTCCAGTTGCTTCCTTCTTCCCCTTGGTTTAAGCCTCTGAGCCCCTCTCCTTGGCTTGGCTTTCATGAGCCTCCCTGGGCTTCCTGGCCCAAATCAGCTACAGAACAGTCTCTAAGCCCATCTTCCTGCTTGCTCTGAATGCTTTGCCATAGAGTCTCTGGCAAGCTCATGACTTGCACATTTTTCAGAGTAGGCTTGTCTGTGGTGAGGCAGTGTCATCAGGTGCCCACAGAGCATGGGAAGAGCAGTTCTAAGGCAAGCAGAGACCACAGCAGAAATGGTTTCAGCCATCCTCCGAATCTGGGGTTAAAAGTGCATCCTTTGAGCAGCGAGGCTGTATTGTGATGGAGACTACTTGGGGACCGGATTTCCATATTTTGTCTGGAGGAGGTGGGAAGGAAGGGTGACAGGAGCAGTGGCACCCCTTGGGCCAGGCTCCAGGAAGTTAAGCACATTGACACACAAGAGCACAGCCTCTGTGGGAAGGGCACCTGAGAGAACAGCCAGCCACAGCCAAGGCCATTGCCTGTCACATAGGATTTACTAAACCTAGAAATCTATTGAGCTGCTGTGGTGGGTCATATCTGCCATCTCAGAACCAGGAAACCTGAGGTATGAGAACTGCAAAGAGACCAAGGTCAGCTTAGGTTACAGAGTGAGTCCCAGGACATTCTGAGACACGAATGAGATACTGCCCCCTACAAGAGTAATATTAAAATAAACCAAGAGAGCCTCTCATAGGGTAAGAGCAGCATCTTAGGAATGCTGCATAGAACATTCATTATTTTCTTCTTTTCTGTTTGCTGTGACAAAATACCTAACAGTTTTGGGTATATTTGCCTCATGACTGAGGCAGTAACAGACTCCTCCAGACCAGGGAATATTGGCAATGTGAACAGATGGATGAAGGCTTATGGGAAGGTTAGCTTTACAAAGAAACAGTCTATGCCACAGAAGAGTGACATGGGTCCCCTAATCCCTGTGGCATCAGACATAATACCAGGTCAGAACGGATATGCAGGGCATGATAAAGTCCCAGTCACTTTGACCTCTGTGCATGAGGACACTGAGTAGCATGTTATACAAATATCTGTCTACACAAAAAGTTAATAATAGCCCAACAACTGTGTCCTCAGATGACTCTAACCTAGATCTGTGCAGAGGTGCATCTTCCTCAGGATCAGGGATGGTTTTGTTCATATCAATGGGTAAAAATGGCAACCGTGCAGACCCCACTATAGTAAGGCTGGGAATTCAGATAGAGAAGGAAAATGGCAAACCCAGTGTGTCAAAAAAAAGGAGGAACTCCTCTGTAGCTGGAGAAAAACCAAGTCAGAAGGAGCCTCCACACACCAACCATCGCCAAAACTTTGGGTTGGCTGAAAAGAAACTTTGGTCCAGACATCCACTCGTGGGGAAGCGCCAGTCTTAAAAGCACTGTGGTTCTCCAGAAGCCCGAGTAAGAATTCCAGGAAGCAGACAGACTCCTGAGAAAAATGCATGAATCCCATGAAGACAATGCCACATCCCCTGGGGACAGTCTCAGCCCTCTGATGTGGCCTTGCTTAAAGAGGTCAAGGCTGGAGTGTAAGAGCTGAGTTCTCACTTAGCCCTCTCTCCCTCCACAACCAAATCCTTAGAAGTTCAGTGGATGAAGAAATCTCTCACCGGCATTTAAGTCCCAGGGGCTTCCTCTCTTTTTGTTCCCTGTGCTTTTTCCTAGTTCCTCAGGGTGCCTTCTGGCCCAGCCCAGTCTCCTAATGTTTAGATTGAAAAACTAGTCAGTGAAACTCCCGCTTATCTGCATATTGGGCCCAGATACAGACAGGATAGGCTGGGGCCAGCCATCAAGAGGCTGTGTGACCCAAGTCAACGTGAAGATTGGCCTTCTTGTACACTGTGGTCAGGGAGTCACCGTGGAGAAGGGACACAAAATGAACCTGGGTTTTGGAGTGCAGCCTTCACCCCTGGCCAGGCTGCTGCTCTTACATGTGAGCCAGCATTCTGCATTCATCCACCCTGGAGTTTTAGATTCAGCATTTCCCACAAGTGACCTACCAGTGCCCCTGTGCAAACCTGTTTTCCACATGGCTTGCACTGCAGGCAGCCCATTAGTATCTAAGGAACCAGTCCATTCCATGCTAAATGTACTACCTGTTCCCTTCAGTGTATCCAGAGCAAAGTGTGAAGAAGAAAGACCTCCCACCTTTCCAGAAGGTAGCTGACAGTGATGATTTGAGGCTGAGAATATTTCTGAACATGAAACAGGTAGGTCTCCATGGGATCATGTAGTCCTGCACTAATAGTTACTGTGTGGCAGTTGTGATGGCCTGTGTCCACTGAGGGTCAGTTGATCAAGGCTGCTAGAGTAAAGTACCACAAAAGGGCTGGGAAAGTACTTGCATGAGGACCAGGGTTCTAGCCCCTGAAACCTACATTAAAAAAAAGGCCAGGTGTGTGGTGGTATATGCTTGTAATGCCAGCATTGTAGAGATAGGTGGCTCTCTAGGGTTCAAAGCCAGCCAGCCTTGCATATTCAGTGGATTCCAGGTCAGTGAATGACCTGTTTGAATAAACAAGGTAGACAGCATCCTGATGTGGGATGCCTGTCTTTCTGTACGCTGTGAATATGCTTTATTACCATTGGTTAATAAGGAAGCTGTTTGGCCCTATGACAAGGCAGCTTAGAGGCTGGTGGGCAATCCAAGCAGAGATAAAGACCAAGGAGGGTGGACTCAGGGAGAGATGCCAGAGGAAGAGGAAGAAGCCATGGAAGCAGGATGAGAATGCTGCACTGAGAAAAAGGTACCAAGCTATGTGGCTAAACATAAAAAGAAATATTGGTTAACTTAAAGTATAAGAGTTAGCAAGTAATATGTCTGAGCCATAGACAAAACAGTTTCTAATTGATATAAGCCTTTGTGTGATGATTTGGGACTAAGCAGGTGCAGGTCTGGACTAGGCCAGGCCAGAAAGAACTGACATCAACAGCCTGAAAAATGACACCCAAGGTTGACCTCTGGCTTCTACGTGAACATACCTACACATGTACATGCATACACACTACACAAACACACACACATATACATTGACCTCTACTTGTACATACACACATCTCTACACATACATGCACAAAGTATCATAATTTGAGTGGCTTCAAACAACCAGGCATGGTGGCACACACCTTTAGTTCCAGCACTTGAAAGGCAGAAGAAGCAGGCAGATCTTTGAGTTTGAGGCCAGCCCAGTCTACATAGTGAGTTCCAGGGCAGCTGAAACTATGTAGAGAGACTCTGCCTCAAACAAACAGAAAACATCAATTCATTCTCTCATGAGCCCAAAGCCAAGGTGCTGGTAGAGAGGCTCCTAAAAAAGGTTCAGAGGAGCCCATCCCAAACATCCACCTGCCTCAAAGGCTGCCAACATGTCACTCCTCAGCTTGGAGAGGTATCTCTGCTCTGTCTTCCCCCTACCTCATGTGCCACTCATCTGTGTGTCTCAGATCTCAGTGTCTCTCCTCTTAAAGAACACTCATTTTTAGGTTTAGGCTACCCCAGGATAATCTTATCTCATGATTCCTAAGATCCTATTTCCAGATTAAGTTGGTGTTCACAAGGACCACAGTGAGCATTTGAATATATGATGAAAAGAACCTCTGTGATCATCTTGTCCCACCTCCTCCACAGCACATTAGCATCTTGGTGATATCCCCACAGCAGCCAATCAACAACAGCTACACTGTCTCCATCACGCGACGACCTAAGACTCTGATGGGAGCCACTCCAGCCTTCAACTTCTCCCATGGCTCCAAAGCTATTCCAGGTACACATGTCACCATAGGGATGGGAACACATCACTGCTATATTTCAAAGTAAAGTCTGAGTTATAGTGGTAAGTGACCGTGTCAAGTCACATAAGTAGTCAGCCAGGATCATAGCTCCTCAGTCAGACGGGGGCTCCTGTCCTGCCTGGGGTGCTGGGGACTTTGGTTCTACAGGAAAAAGTGGGGTAGAGGCAATACTATAGGGTTAATCACAAAGTCCCTCCATAGCATCCTAGTGGACCAGAACAACCCGGTCCCACAAATCCACGCTTTTCCTATCTTCTCCTCAAGCCATATGTTCATTGACTGTAAAGTACCATGTGTGTGTGTGTGTGTGTGTGTACAGGGCACTTGCTCACATGTGCCCCTGTGGAAACCAGAGGTAGATGTCAGAATGTTGGACGTTCTTCTATAATACTCTCTACCTTGTTTTTTGAGACAAGATCTCTCACTGACCTGGAGATCATTAATTTGCCCACGCTGACTGCCCAGCAAGCCCTGGGATCCTCTTGCTGGTGTCTCCCCCAGGTACTAGGGTTATAGGTGCATGACCCCACTCTTGACTGCTACCTTTACTTACTAGGGACCAAGTTTATTTTTTCCACTTTAAATGTGTTTGTAGGTGTCTTAGTTAGGGTTTCTATTGCTGTGAAGAGACACCATGACCATAGCGACTCTTATAAAGGAAAACACTTAATTGAGGCTGGCTTACAGTTTCAGAGGTTTAGTCCATTATCATCACTGTGGGAAGCATGGTGGCATGCAGGTAGACATGGTTCTGGAAGAGAAGCTGGAAGTTCATTTTGATCCACAGGCAGCAGAGGAGACTGCCCCACACTGAACACAGCGTGAGCATATAAACCCTCAAATTCTGCCTACAAAGTGACCCACTTCCTCCAACAAGGCCACACCCCTAAAAGTGCCACTCCCTGTGGGTTAAGCATTCAAACACATTAGTCTATGAGGTCCATATCTATTCAAACCACTATAGTGTGGCAACCTCTTTGCATCTGTAATTCCACCATTATTGAGCTTTTAAGAAAAATAAAGAGGCATTAAAATAAGTAGCCATAACATAGGATAGCCAGGCGAAGGGCACAGCAGAACCAGCTTGGAATCCCTCCCACCCACAGTGCCATCATGGCTTACAGAAATAGTTCCAGGATATAAAGCTGGCCAGAGGGAGGCGTCCTGTTTCCAGCTTTAGGATGCTCTGGGTTGCCATGCTAACAAGACACTGAGAACCATCATGGAGGAAGAGTCACAGATCTAACCTCTAATACCGCCACTATGTGATCTGATTGTGGAAACACATTGAGAAAACAAACCCAGTGGTGACACATGAACAAGAGCCACATGGTGCCTGGGACAATCCGCACAATGAGGATTATCTGACCCAACTGTCAACAACGCAGAGCCTAAGAAACCTGAGCTAGGAAGGGTGCCAGCAAAACTCACAGGAGTGTGGCAGGGACTTGGGGATTTGACTGAAGCCCCTGATTCCTAACAATAGACACTCACAAAACAATAAACAGACACAAATCTTGTCTACGCAAAGGCAGGTCTACAACCGTATCTAATCAGTGCTTGTTGTTCACAGCTAGGACACAGGGCCAAAAGTAAGATCCCTGACAGAACTGCCAGGCTCAGCTCAGTGAGGATGAAGTGCTTAAAAGATAAGTCTTCCTGTCTCAGCACCAGTGGAATTGGCAGAACACCATGATAGGAAATAAATGTAAAGAGACCTGTAAATGATGCCCTCAATCCAAATCCTCACAGCTAAGTCCCGTCAGCTAGCAGGACACATACTGAGGCCACAATGACACAAGCACCCAGCATGAAGGCCCATGTGACAGTGTGAGCTGAGGGTCCACCTGAAATTCACTGTACAGGAGGAGAAAGAAACCCATTCATTGGGTGGTGCTTCTCATGGCTGTGACAACACACCTTCCAAAACCAACCTAAATGGGAGAGGGTTTGTGTTGGCTCATGGCTTGAGGGTGCAGTGCATCATGGTAGTGATGCCTTAAAGCTGTTGGTCCTGCTGCATCCACAACCATGAAGTTGAGAGAGATTATTGCTGCCACTCAGCTTGCTTTGTCCATTTCAGTCCAGGACCTTAGACCATGATGCTGCCTATTAAGAGTGGGTCTTCCGACCACTGTTAAGTCTTTCTGGAAACTCCCTTGAAGACACACTGAGCAGTGTATTTCCTTGATGATTCCAGATTCAGTCAAGCTGACAATAAAGGTTAGTGATTGACCCAACACAATCTTCAAGGTAGGCATGTGGCAGTTTGTTGTAGATTCTCTGCAATCATCTGTGACAGCACAGACTGATGGTACTTTCTTTTTTTAAAAAAAAAAAATTTATTTATTATGTATACAGTATACAGAAGAAGGTACCAGATGTCATCACAGATGATTATGAGCCACCATGTGGTTGCTAGGAATTGAACTCAGACCTCTGGAACAACAGTCAGTGCTCTTAACCTCTGAGCCATCTCTCCAGCCCTGGTTGTACTTTCTAAATGCTGAATTAAGAATCAAAGACAGGAGCTGGAGAGATGGCTCAGCAGTTAACAGCACCGGCTGATCTTCCAAAAGACCCAGGTTCTATTCCCAGTACCCACATGACAACCTAGCAACTGTCTATAACTTCAGTTCCTTAGGATCTGACACCCACTTCTGGCCTCCAATCGTCTTGCATGCAGTGCACAGACACACACATGCAGACAAAACACCCATACACATGAAATTAAATAAAATCAGGACTAGAAAAATAGCTCAGTGATTAAGAGCATTGTCTGCTCTTCCAGAGGACCCAGATTCAATTCCCAGTCCCCACATGGCATCTCACAACTGTTTACAACTCCAGTTCCAGGGGATTTGACCCCTCATATAGATATACATACAGATAAAATACCAATGCACATAAAATAAAATGAATAAAATATTTTTAAAAAAAGGAAATTAAGGGGCTGGAGAGATGGCTCAGCGGTTAAGAGCACCGTCTGCTCTTCCAGAGGACCCGGGTTCGATTCCCAGCACCCACATGGCAGCTAACAACTGTCTGTAGTTCCAGTTCCAGGCAAACACCAAGGCAGATAAATAAAATAAATAAATAAATAAGGAAATTAAATACAAAGTAATAATTCCTAGTCAAGGTGATTTTTGAATGATATCCACGCAAGATGAGAACTGCTGAGCTGTGTGTAAATTATGCTTGTGGTTCATCAAGGGAATCTCTTTGAGAGAAGAACTAAAGTTGCTGCTTCTCACAAGCCATCAAGACACAGCCATCAACAGAGAGTCCATAGTTTTAAAAGGAGAGTGAAGGGAAAAATAAATATCCAACCAGTTGGTCATGAGAGCTGGGAAGCACAAGCTCTTCGGTCCTGAAGGAGGAGGGGGACTCTAAGGACATCCCTCTATAGCAAACCCATTGCAGGGCTGGGAGATGGCTCAGTTGGTAAAATACTTGCCATGTGTGCTGGCTAGTTTTAAGTCAACTTGACATGAGCTAGGGCTATCTAAAATAGGGAAACTCAACTGAGAAAATATCTCCAAAAGATCAGGCTGTAGACTGGCCTGTAGGGAATTTTCTTAATTAGTGACTAATGGGTAAGGGCCCAGCACATATGGGGAGTGCCACCCCTGGGCTGGTGGTCTTGATTCAATAAGAAAGCAGGCTGAGAAAGCCATGGAGAAAAAGCCAGTAAGCAGCACCCCTCTCTGATCTCTGCATCAGTCTGCATTCAGGTTCCTGGCCTCCTTGAGTTCCTGTCCTAATGTCCTTTGGTGATAAATAATGATTTGAAAGTGAAAGCCAAATAAACCTTTCCTCCCCAAGTCATAATGTTTTATGATAGCAATAGCAATCCTAAGGTATCATGCAAGCAAGACATGAATTTGCTCTCCAGAACACACATTTAAGAAAAAAGAAAAAAGTGATATGTAGTGGCGAACATTTGTAATCCTAACACTGGGTAGGAGGGACAGACACAGACAGATCCCAGGGCCTGCTCATCAGCCAACCTAGTCTACTTGGTGAGTTCCAGGCCAGCAAGAAATGCTGTCTTGAAGAAAATGAAGTAGGTGACTCCTGAGCAAGAACACTTTGCTTCTCCTCTGATTTTAAGAGGGAAGAAATTGAACAGCCTGATGAAGGTAGCCCTAAAGATAAACAGGCAGGCAGGACTGCAGCTTCTCTGACTGTGCATCACTGATGACTGGCAGGTAAGTGATGTACCAGGCTGTCCCAGGACCACAGCCATGCCCAAGCCCATCCACAGAGCAGTGAGGATCCAAAAAGTCACCCGGAGAGAGAATATATGAACACACCTTGCAAGCAAACAAACAAACAACAACAACAAAAAATAGCTTTCAGATTCAAAAAAAAAGAAAGAAAAAAAAAGTCAACCCAAAAGTTGTGTGATGCCAACTGGCCTGGTCAGTTCTGAGGTGGGGGACATAAACAGCCACCCTGTCACCCAGGCAGGAGAGAAGGGTGATAAAAGGTCTCCCTGTTCACAAAGAGAAGACACAGTGACGAGGACACTACACTGTCAGCTGGCGATTAATCCAAGCCCTATGTAAATGCTGGCAGAGGCCCTCCCTCTTAAAAGCACCTTGCCCACTCTGACGGGAATTCCCTTAGCTTTCAAGATTCACCTCCAATCTTGCTGCCTCTCTGAAGTCTGGTGGAACGCCCACTCACCCTTTAGGCTCTCTCTTGCACCTTGTGTGGCCTTGGCCCACCTCATGATTCACAAGCTGATGATGTAAGATCCTGAGTCCCACATTAATAGTGATGCCCAAGGACCAGCACTACCCTCACCTGTCTATGTCATTCATAAAACCTGAGGGAAAACTGTACACTTTCCAGCTTTGTATTGAAAGTTTTATACAGAGTCTTTCGACTTCACCGAGAGCTCTAAAACTAGAGAAATTTTTGCAGCTTATTGTGGTTTGAGAGGGAACTGTCCCCATAGGCTCACGAATTTGAACACTGGTCCCAGTTGGCGGTGCTCATTATGGAGGCCATGGAGCTTTTAAGATGTGGAACTATGATGGAGGAAGCAGGAGGAGGCCTCAGCCCACTTCTGCTTCACACTTTCTGCTTCATATTTGCAGCTAAGGATGTGAGTTCTTGGGTTTCTGTTTCTGCCGCCATGCACGCCTGCTGCCAGGCCTCCCCGCTATAATTATCCCTCTGAAACTGTGAGCCAAAAATAAACTCTTCCCTTTACAGATTACTTACTGACAGTATTTTATCACAAGAACAGAAAAGTTGCCAATACATACTTCATTGTTGAAGAGAGGTCAAGCGGTCAATCATATCGCATCCATAGCCAAAAGCAGAGAGAAACAAATGCACCCATGCTTCCTGTTTCCATACTCTCTTAGAGCTTGCTTTCACCTCTCTTGTACTATTCAGGACCTCCTGTCTAGGGAATGGTGCTGCCCACAGCTGATTGGATCATCCTACTCAGTTAACCATCAAGGCAACCCCTCAAAGCCCCACCCATAGACCACATAGACCAATCTGGATAATTTCTCATTAAGATCCTTCCCAGGTGATTCTAACACACACACACACACACACACACACACACACACACACACACACACACACCCCAGAGGTGTAAGGACACCTACCTGCTCTATATTCACACAAACCACACATTACTGTGAGGGTTAATATTGACTGTGAATTTGGCAGGATCTGGAACCATCTAGGAGACAAATCTCTAGGCATAGCTGCAAGGGAATTTCTAGATTATGTCATCTGTGATGAGAAGACTTACCCTCAATGTAGATAACTCAATCCTATGGGATCTGGACTGAATAAAAAGGAGGAAGCAAGCTGAGCACCAGCAGTTCACCTGCTTCTGCTTCCTGACTGTGGATACAATGTGACCAGCTGCCTCACGCTGCTGCTATTGCTGCTGCTATTGTGTCTTCAAACTCTCAGCTCCAGGTGGTGATGATGCGCCTCTTTAATCCCAGAATTCTGAAGGCAGAGGCAGGAGAATCTCTGAGTTCAAGGCCAGACTGGTCTACAGAGTGAGTTCCAGGACAGCCAGGAATACACAGAAGAACCCTGTCTCAAAATCACCCCCTGCCTCCCAAAACAAAAACAAAAACCACACCTCTCTTTCCTCCTTTAAATTGCTTTTGTCAAGCAGTCTGTCACAGCAACAAGAAAAGTAGCCAATGCGATCACCATGAACCATTTTCTCTAACATAACAATGACCTTTAAAGACTTTTTGGCAGATGCTTCAAATCCTCTCACTGGAGAGTCTACTGGGGCATTTCACTGGAGAGTCTACTGGGGCATTGTGAGCATGGCAGGACAGCTTCCTCCATGGCTGGAAGGAGTCACTGTGCACCAGCTGGATCCTCACTACATGCTCTCAGCCCTTACACATGCCAACTCTACGAAGCTGGATCCACTGACAGTTCCTTCCTCCTGTTTTGTTTAATGGGAAAAATCAGTTCCAGGGGTGTTTGTCTTACAAAGAATCATCTTGGGTAGAAGCAGAAATTGATTCAAAATAAAATGAGTCAGCATGATCATGCCATTGTGTGCTTCCTCTTCTCCAGACTGGTATCACCGCCTGAGGAATAAGTGTCATGCACTAGGTGTGTAAATCCTCTATCCAACAGTAAAGCAGTCTGCTCTCTGTAAAGCAGCCAATCAGAAAGTGTTCTGAGGAAAGGGGCGGGATCCTTCCCAGAACCTCCCTGGTCTGAGGTTCTGATGAGAGGCTTCTCAACCTGAGGTTGAGCTGGCAGTTAGAAAGGGCAACTGCTGCCATTTGGAGGCAGCTCAGTGTGTCCTCAGGGGCTTCCTGGGCCGAAATTTAATCCCCACAGAGAAGTATGAGGGAGTGGAAATTTAATCTGATCACAGAGTTTAGAGTTAGGTCCCTGAGAGGTGAGAACTATTGGATATCAGTTATTAGCATAAAGCTTCATGACTGAATCCTGGTGGCTTTATAAGACAGAGGAAAAAAAAAACTGCATATTTCTCTCTTTCTACAATATTCTGGGTTACCTGCAGATTCTGTCAGGAGGAAGGTCACCAGTAGTACCTTGTATCTGAAGAACTATAAACCCAAATAAGCTTTCTTTTCTTATAACTTGGTCTGTGATATTGTATTATTACCAACAGAAATAAGAAGGCTACAGTCCCTTCTCAAATATGGAATGCTCATGGGTAAAGCAAACAATTCAATTTGAACTTTAAAGGGACCTAAAATTGCTATGAGACAGGTGGTACCATCAACTTCTGCTTTGCAGATCCCACTCCCTTGAGCCACTTTTATGTCTATAATTAGTGAAAATGTCCAGCAAAATCAATTATGTTCATTTCTTAACTGAGAATTTGAAAATAAGCCCTTGGGTGTGTGCATTGCATGGATGTTTATATTCATATGCGTGTGAGTACATGTACGTACACATGTATGTGGAGGCCAGAGGTAGGTTGACATAAGGTGTCACCTCCAATCAATCTCCATATTTTGAGGTCAGGATATCTCAATGAACCCTGAGCTCACTGACTGGGCTACACAAGCTGACCAGCAAATTCTAAGTATCCACCTGTCTCTACTTTCCCACATAAGAGTTGGGGTTTCAGACATGCTTTGCTACACTCACTTTTTATGTGGGTGCTAGAAGCCCAAACTCAGGTCCACATGTCTTCAGAGCAAGCACTTTACAGGCTGAACCATCTTCACAGCCCCCACAGCCCTTATTTTAAATAAGAAACAAGCCACTTGTAGTGGAATACAGAATAACAGAGCTAATTGGCCAGGGAGTGAGCACTTGGTCCCATAGATGTAATGGTGGACTTTGCATTATAGAAGAGTGTGCAATATGTTCACGGTTGAAGATTAACACACCCACCTATAGAGCCTCAGGACTTCAATATTCCACCAAACAAGAAAAAGTCCATGCAGATGGTTCAAATCTATCTGTTGATGGATAAAGTAATCCTGCCCTCATATGTCTTTTCTTCTTCAAATAGAAGACAGCAAGTCAGTTTTAGGTAACATCTTGGCACTAGAGACCCCATGGCTGGCATGTGGCAAAGTCAGGGCATTGAGATAGGTGGAAGCCAGAGCTCTGGAACAGCCAATGCCTGGATGGTTCATCTGTCTTACAGAGTTGCCTCAAGAAGGGGCCAGCTGTCTGATCTTGGAGGCACTTAAAATACAGTTATATCAAAACGCAGCCAGGTCTAAACTGTATTGCTTTCTTTCAAATCACATCCAATATCTTCCTCCTGTTCTGTTGGCTTTTGGAGTTGAGCACATAAAATAAAGAAAGCTACTATGTAGAACTCAGCCAAAGGGAAAGAATTTATCCAGGCCTTGACAAGAAAGTTACAAGTGTCAGGAATCCAAGCGCACCCAGGCTGATCCCGCCATGCTAGTTAGGGCTTGAGAGGAAAGAGCAGAAAAAGGCCATTCCATCTGTCTACCTAACCTTTTCTCCCTTTTCCTTTTGTTCTGTTTTTGTAACACGGCCCCAGACCTTAGCATAAGTGACTCCATGAGGGAAGCACCATTCAGGCTGTGAAACTCAGCACAGAGACAGCACCACCTGCCAAAACTAAAACAAAGACCTAATCCATCAAAGTCCGTAGTTCTGGGAAAGTCTTAAAATGTACTAACCTTGCTTTTTGGCTTCTGTAGCTCTGCTTCTGCCTAACTGTTCTTGTTAACTGAAGTCTGTCAACCCAGAACATGGTTTTTGTGCTTAAAAACTCACCCCAAAAAAGGGTCAGTGCTACACTAGGATCCCACACACCCAGTGTAGTGCCAGACTGCTAATAAAGACTTCATATTGCATTAAACCTATGCCTGAACAGTCCTCTCAGAGGAATACCCCATAACAATTTATTTTGAGATTGTATCTAATGTAGCCAGAGATGGCCCAGACTCCATACTATATAGTTAAGGATGACCCTGAACTCCTGATTCTCCTGCCTCCACTTCCTTCCAGAGTGCTGGCATCATAGGCATGCTATATTGAGAGTCAAGCTCAGGGCTTCCTTCATGTAAGCAAGCAGTCTACCAACTGAATTACATCCTAAACACTAGGTTTCCTTTTCATTTTGTTTCCATTTTTTGTTTTGTTTTGCTTTTAAACCCAAAACACTTCCTTCACAGAAATTATTCCCTTAACATTGGCCTCACCTGGAACTTAAAACCCATGAAAATTTGACAAGAACCATGAGCAAATGATAAGGAGCTTCATCAATACCACTTAGTGTGTGGAACCACCCATTGCTACGGAGGATCACTACGGTGAATATAACACCCCCCCCCAAGTCTTGCCTGTCAGAAACTCAGTCCTTTTGCAGCATGGCAGATGTGAGGATGAGTCAATGCTACCACTCCAGGGCTGAGTGAGTTACCTCAGGAGTGGCTCTCAGTAAAAGGACACACTCACCCCATTACTTTCTTTCCCTGCATATTTCTGCTTCGGTTGCCTTTCTAGATGCTTGTGACCAAATATTTGACACAAAACAGGAAAGAAGGGTCTGTTTTGCTGGCTCATTTTAGGGCCCAGCCCATCACATGGAAAGGCATGGTGGCAGCAGATTCTTGTGGCTGTGGCAGCAGCAGTGAGGGGCTGTATGCTCACATGTCAGCAGATTATGAAGAGAGCGGGAACCATCTGTGCTCATCTAACTCTTTTTCCCCCTTTCTGGGGGTCTGGGACCACAGCACATGGAATGGTGCCAACCACATTCATTGGAGGGGGGGTTCTCACCTTCTATTAATATTCTCTAGAAACATCTTCAAAGACACATTCAGTCCCATCATTAATACCCCAGGTATTTCTTGATCCAATCTAGCTGACAATATGAATGATTTGAATTCATCACAAAATGAATGGAGTGAGATAAAATGACAACCAGCAAGCATCTGTTCTCTTTGTCCAATTCCACCTCTCCCTCTGGATAGTCGTTTTGCTCACAACCTCCTTTCCTCCAGCTTATGTCTCGTTTACCACTGCCACAGACATTGGTAGTGAGAGATTTCTTCAGTCCCACTCACAAAACACAAATCTACAGTGTGGGCACAAAGACTGCATCAACAGAAAATGGTAGAACTCAGTTGAGGAGACAGCTTGATAGGCAAAATGCCTGCCTTGCAACCAGAAGTCCCTGAGTTCAAGCCCTAGCACTCACATGAAATAGAAAAACAGCCAGGTATGGTAGCACATGGCAGAGGTGGAGACAGGCAGATCCTTGGGGCTTGCTGATCAGCTAGTCTACACAGTCTCCAACTTCTAGTCCAATGAGAAACTGTCTCAAATTTGAAAGAATAAAGAATAGAAATTGAATAGTGATTCAGGAACAATGCCGAAGGTTGTTCTCTGGCCTCCAAAAGGCACACATATGTAGACACACACACACACATGCACACACATGAGCACATACGACCCCAGGCTACCGACTTGCAATGGCCTAAAAAGGCAGCTGGAAAGAGGGAGCTTGGGATGAAGTCTGTGGCCATCTCCAAGATAACAGTGTCCCACTGTGCTGCTTTGCACAGGCTGCTATGAGTTGGAATGTCTACCCCATAGGTCTAGACAGCCACTAACTATCACAGGAGCACTGCAGGCAGGCACTCGCTCTCCACACCTTCTCACTACTCTGATCATCTCTGTAGCCCACAATGCTAAAAATAGAAACTATGATTCAGCTTTTCAAACTTCTGTGGTCCTGTCATAGCAACAGAGGGCTAGACTCTGGGGGGCAAGCTAGAAATCTAATTAATCCTTCCCCCACAGGCACACAAGCTCATCAGATGTTTGCCTTTGGCCCCAGCAGAGGCTTTACATCAGAGAGCCCACCTGTCAGTTTTTCATATGTTTCAGTAAAAAAAGCTCGGAGGCAACATTTCTCTCTTAACTCAGAAGTGAGTTTTATTAAAAATGTTGGTTACAGCCAGCTGGTATCAAACCATTTTGCTAACCAGGCCTGGATAGAAAGGTTGACAGTTCCTTTGTCACAAGGAACTCCCAATGGGCTTCAGTGCTCACTCTAGGCTGCCCACCTAACCCTGGAAGGTCAGAAAATCCTGGATGGGGCAGTGGGGTGGTAGGGTGGGCAAGGGCAGAGGGTGACTCCCTCCATTCACACATTCCTGGTTTAATAACATCTTCCTTGTCCTGGATGGAGTCCTTACACGGAGACCCAGCCTGGAATCACACTGAATGAATGAATGCCTATTGAGTCAGGTTGGGTACCACTTTTTCTTAGGAGCATTTTTACTTCTTAATCCCCAACGCCAAATCTCTTCCTTTAATTTGGTTTCTTATTCCTTATGCCATCCTGTAAGTGTCTCTCTCTCTCTCTCTCTCTCTCTCTCTCTCTCTCTCTCTCTCTCTCTCTCTCTTTCTCTTATGAAACAGCCTCAAGAGACCCTAAAGACCAAATGCTCTGAGTTGTCAGGAAGCAGGTGCATAGTATGTGAAAGAAAAGTCTTTCTTTAGTACAGACAGGAAGATCTGGAGCTAAAGGTCACTCTTGGCTATATGTAGTGAGTTCAAGGACAGAAACCTTGTCCCAAAACAACAGTCTGACATAGTCATTAATATCAATTTTTTGAAAAAGAAAATGTTAGTTCTCTGTTATATATTATAGAATAAATATCATAAAAACAACATGCTACTATTAAACAAGACAAACATTTTATATATTTTTTTCAAATTTAATTGGCTAGTATAATGAAAATGTCATCATAGGAAATTCGGGTTCAGGATGGCGTGGGATCATCAGCCTTGGACATCACACTGTTTCATGTTCTTACTTCAAAGTTGGTCTCTGTCCTGACCCTGGTCTCTCCCATTTTTTTACAGAGTGTAAAGTCAATTTGTGATATATCTTTCTGATTTTAATAAATGATAATTGATAAAAAAAAATCCTTCCTTTACCCAGGCCTTGGGGAGCAACCAGGAATTGTCTCCTCCCTAGCTGGAGGACCTTGACAACAAACTTCAAGAAAATCAGCCTGAGGTGTGGAGCTCTGTGCACCTACACTAGAGGTCACTATGCCATCAAGAGCCTGCTAGCCCAGCCATCACTTGAAGTCCCCACAGGGGTCCCAGGTGAGTGTTCCCCACAGGTGTCTGGGGTGCTATTGGGAGGTGGTATAACTTTGAGGGACCTAATGGATGGTCTTTAGGTCATGGGGGTATGCCCTTCGAGGTGGTTGTGGGGACCTGGGTCTCTTAGTAGCTCTATACTTTCTGGCTCATGGAATAAGCATGTTTCTCATATGTGTTCTCCCATGGTGCACTTGCTGTTCCCACCACAGGCCACACCAACTGAATATCCACTCTTGAACTTGGAATCTAGAGAATCATGAATAAAATATGGGTTGTATTGTCTTAAGTTCCTTGTCTCTGGTGTGTCATAATGGTCAACTAATGGCTAGCTAATACAGGCACCACAGCCACTGGGTGGTGATGCTCTCTCAAGGAGACATAAGACTGATTTATCCAGCCACAATTGTAACTGATTACTATTGTGTCGCTAAGAGGTGATACTTGGCATAAAAAACTTTAAGGAGGGCTAAAGAGAGGGCTAAAGATCTGGGTTCAATTCCCAGCATCCACATGGTGGCTCATACCTGTCTGTAACTCCTGTTCTAAGGGGTCTAATGCCTTCTACTCTCCACAGACACCCAGCCTGATCATGATGCAAATGCATCCATACTGATGAAATATTACACATAAATTGAATAAATCTAATGAAAAAATTTAAACCTTAAGGGGGAAATATTCATTTGGTCCATTCTGTGAAGTCTTTGAAGAGCACAGATGCCAACCAGTCACTGACTCTGGAATGTTTCTGCGTCCTCGATGATGCCACATGAGATCAAAGGCTTTTCTCACCCAGGTCTCCTTAAACACTCATTCCACATTTCGGTGCTAGTCAGAACTTGACAGAGAGAGACAGCACTTGTAAGATAGGTGTTTGGCTTAGCATGCCTTCCACAGCCACACATGCAGGGAGTCAAGCCCTCCTCCTCATTGGTGTGTGTGTGAGCATGCATGCATGCATGCGTGCCTACATGGAAGCCAATGGACAACCTCAGGCATCACTCTTCAGACACCATCCACCTTCTTTTTTGGGAGAGAGCATCTCATTAGCCTGGAACTCAGCAATTTGGCTACACTGATTGGTCATAAAGTGGCAGATATTCCAATGACCTTGGCCTCCAGCACTGGGATCCTAAATGTGTACCACCATATTTGCATCTCGCTTTCTCTTTTACAAAAGTCTTCATGCTTTCATAAGGTGACCTCCCAGACCTTTGCCATCTCTTTCCACATGGATTTCCCTCCTATGGGAGAGGCTGAGACTCCTGAGGTAAGCCACAGTGGGGCCTCACAAGGGCGGTGGGAAATCACATGCAGGAGATTGTCTTACAATGGGAAGGGAAGTATTAAAACAGAAAGCTCACGTCAAAGCCAATTTATTAAATAATTGCTTATCTTGGGTCACAAGGAACCTGCCTCTAAAACCTGCACTTATCTGAGAAGCAGGCAGCGTCCCAGCAGCAGACTGTCAAAGGTAAAGGGGGGTGGGGTGGGGTGAGTCATTCAACAAGAATTTTCTTCTACTAACGCATTGTCAAGACCCAGCTCCTGTCATCTGGGGTGGATTAAAATTAAAATTCTCTTTTTTAAGAACAGATGGAAAGAGGGACGCAGGCAAACAGTATGCAAACAACAGCAGAGTCTCAAACAGTCATGGGTAAAGAAACAGAAAATGCTAGAACCTCCCTCTGTGACAGCAACCTGGCACCACCTTTCTGAAATGAAGCCCTTCTCAGTCCACAGTCCCCTTGTTCTGTGGAGTCTGCTTGACCCTGGGAGGGGAGTCAAGAATGATTCGCAGCTGTGTCTAAATTATGGCTGGAACAGTTAGAGGAGCTGGGAGTCAGAAGAGTTTCCAAGCAAATGGAGAAATATCACCCTGCAATAAGAACCTATGGCATGGATGCTGTTCTTCATTACTAAGATAGAGGTGTGTGTGTGTGTGTGTGTGTGTGTGTGTGTGTGTGTGTGTGTAAGAAGAATGAAAGCCAATGTAAAATACCTGTATAATTCAATATATTGAGGGGTCAAGTACAAAAGTATAAGCAATAGTTCTCTTTTTTGAGACACAGGTACTGATCCTCCTACCAAGAGTGCCCAACCTTTCCACAATTCAATATGACATTGACATCTACAAATATGCCGGGTCACATCCATAGCTACCCTGAGAAGCATGTAGCTCATGAGCTGACAGACAAATAATGCCTGCTAGACAAAGACAAAGACATCCCCCTGCCTGCATCAAGGGCTGCTTAGCGAGTCTCTCAGTAAGCAAAGGCTCAGTTGCTACCCACACAGCCACCTGGAGAGTCTACAGGCCCCAGATTGGATCTCAGGTTATTTTCTTCTTAACTTTCTTTGCAGAGAGCAAACCAGAGACTCAGTTCTGCTACCACCTGCACCAGAATTGGGGTGAGCCCCGACGGGGTCAGCAATCCTTCCACTGCAGGCTTGGAAGTCAGCATGGCCAGACAAACTCAGGGGATACCCTGAGGAGGAGCAGAAAAGGAGCTGAATAAGAAAAAGTAATAAAAGGGACCAGTAGGTAAAGGCACCCGCCACCAAGATTGAGGATCTGTCCTCTGACACCCCCACTCTGAGACACACCATCATAACTAAACTTTAAAAGGTGGAGGAGGTACCAGCAGTGAAATAATCCATGGGGCAGCTAGAAGCCCTTTCTAGAGGGATGCACAGACAGGGCAGAGCATCTTAGGAACATGGTCCTCTGCTCATCCTGGAGCTCAGGTGCTTGCTCATGGTCACCTTCAAAAATGCTCTGTTTGCTGGGATGTGAGGCCTCTGCAGTTTGATTTTGTCCTATCTTGACCTCAGCCACTTGGGGCTTTAGAACTCAGTGGGTGTGGAAGCACCCCTCCCTCTGCAGCACAGTGACAGACTTTGTGACCATGGGTTTAGCCTCCTGCTCCCCTCCCAAAGGTGTTCTAAGCCAAGCTGTCAATTTGAGGACTGGTGGCCACAAAGACAAGTCATTGTTTTAAAAGTATTTATTTATTTATTTTTATGTGAATTGGTGTTTTGTCTGCATGTATAACTGTGTAAGGGTGTCAGCTCTTGGAATTACAGACAATTGTTAGCTGCCATGTGGATGCTGGGAATCGAACTCACACCCCTATTCTGACTGCCTCCTTGCCCAGATTCCCACTTCAGTAGTAATGGTCATCTACCAGTGCTTACAATATTTGTTCCTAGGGCCAACGGGGATGGCTCAGAGCTGTTACCAGGCCTAATGATCTGAGTTTGATCCTCAGGGACACACATTGTAGAGGGAGGCAACAGACAATGGTCCCCAACTTCCACATGCCTGTGTCACATGAACTCGTCTCTCTCTCTCTCTCTCACACACACACACACAAATATATAAATGTAGAATAATTAACTTTTTCTAAGAAAATCTACCAGTATCGTAAGATAGAAAGGCAGCCAATGATCACACAATAACCATGAGTTACAGGGCTGGGTGTCTGAGATTCAACTTTCTTCAAGGCTTGCGGATGAATTCTTCCTGTCCCACAGCTCAGCGAGCAGCCTAATTAATTAAAATAATCAGTGCAGGGGTTCCCCACGGCTGGCACGGGAGCTTTCAGCTTCTCAGGGGTGCCTTGCTTGGTTCTCTGTTATTACCTTTAAACACAGCTCCAATCACTGTGTAGGGTCCCAATGTGGAGTTGTGGGAACCCCAAAGGTATTGGCCCAGATCCGTGCCAAACAGGTGTATCAGCCGCCCCTTAATCGATCATTCTTTAAGCCTTCACCTCTGGCCACAGGAAAAGGCCAGTTGATAGCAACCAGACAAGTGAAAAGCTATGTGTGGTTCTAAAAGAGGATTTAAATAAAATATCCCTCACCATCAAGCATAACTCCATCTCCTCTTAAGAAGGTAGAGGCCTGAAGTGTCACTACAAGGCAGGTGGGCAGAAGGCTGGTGACTCGGAACAACTGCTCAGAGCCAAGAGTCAGGATGGTGATGATGCTCGAAAGGCATGCAGCTGTGCTGATGTGTCTGTTATTTTATTCTGTGTTTTACAGAAAGAAAGACTGGCCTTCTCAAGGTGACAGACGAGGTCCCAGAATTCTTCTCTCTTTCCTCAGTTTTCCTTAAGCTGGCACGCTCCCTGCAGAGAGCCCCGCTGGTGCGCTTTGCCACAGCGCCCTCTTGTGGCCACATCCCTGGTGGCGCTGCTTCTTGGCCCTTCTAAGAGCTGACTTCTGACTGTAATTACAATGACAACCCTTCACCAGTGTTACAAGGGGAATCCAGTTTATACAGAGTGCGGCAACATAGACGGGATGTGTTCTCTCTCTCTAGTATACAAGCATCCTTCTCTGTATCTCCTCTTAGAACTGGCTGAGAAGCAGGCACCAAGGTCGGGTTCTCCAGGGTTCCACCTGTCATTGTGGTGAGTAGCCTGTCTGTGTCCAAGGTTCTATGTCATAGTGCTCATGAACTGAGATGGTTGTACGAATTAGATGTCCAAGACTTTGAACATACCTGAAGCCTTCTAAGATACGTCTGCTGTCGTTTGTTTTGGTACTTTTTCTAAATAAATCAATATTTATTTTGTACTTGATGTCAGAAATAATGAAGTCCAATTTCTCATGTCACAGGTGAAAAATGTCCAGTCCAAAAGAAGCAGAGTGGCTGACAGTGACAGGACAGTGTGGATGGCACTGAGTCTCACATGTGACAGAGGCTGGAGGTCTAGGATTGATGGGAACCCTGTTGTCACCGAGATAGCAACGTGACAGTCAGTCTACAGTCCAAGACAGGGTAGGATGAAGTGAGCTAAGCTTGACTTGGTCACTTTCAGAACACTATGACAATTGCACCCCAAACCTGACAAGTCCAGCTTGTGAATCTGTTTCCAGAACAATAGAGTCCTAACCCTCCCGTCCTCTATAATGGCATCTTCCTCCAGTGACCCACTGGCCCAGAGTTGGCCCTCTCCCATTCAGGTTCTGTGCAGTGTTTATAAAGGAGACTGGATCACAAAATGATCCTGAGGAACCAGAGCCTCATTATCCAAAGGTGAAAGAGGAACTGAATTTTCCCACTGCTGTGAGTAGGAGATGGGAAAATCAGTGTGTGGCTTCTGGGGCTAGGAAGGCAGGCCAGGCTGTGTACAAGTCCAACACAGATATATTTAAATTAGGTGAAAAGATGACTGTCACCTCAAAAATTCATCATTTCCTGATGGTATTAGTCTTTTAAAAAATGTATTCCAGTGGTCACTGGACTAAAGATTATTTGTTCTCAGGTTAAGATTTCATAATAAGTCTGGGCAGTGTGGTAGCACACCCCTTTAATCCCAGCCCTCTGTGAGTTTGAGGCCTGCCTAGTCTACATAGCAAGCTTCAGGACAGCTGGGACTATGTAGAAAGACCCTGTCTCAAAATAAATAAATGAATAAGTATATATATTTAAAAAGATTTCATAGTAGGACAGAGACCTGACCTCATCCTGTGTGAGCCTCTGGGATATTTTCACTCCCTTTTGGTTCCCCTCTCTCAGGGATAGAGACATAAATGAGTGGAGATACCACAGCTGGCCAGTGTACTTGGTGGTTTTTCCAAACATGAAAAATAGAAAATATGCGTCAGAGGCAGACAAAAAACATCAGCAAAGATTTGGTTCTGGAAAGAGCCTACTGGGCACATAAACAGTGGATTACTTGATTTAAACATTCCCTCTGGGCCAGAGAGCTGCCTCAGCAGACAGGAGCACTCACTGCTCTTGTAGAGGGTGTGAACTCTATTCCCAGTCCCCATGTCAGGAAGTTCACAACCATGTGTAATTCTGGGGTTTCTGGTGCTCTCTTCTGGCCTCCATGACACCTGAAGTCACACACACACACACACACACAAGGCCCCATTTCATGTTATATAAATAATCGACAACTGCCCATGACAGGAGACTCTTCAGTGGTGCATATACCTGAAGCTGTATAGAAAAGTGCAGAAGTACAGTTTTGGGGATCATCCTCCATGGTGGGAGGAACTTCCTCAGTACTTCAGCTGCTTCATGCTCCATATCTGTAACCCTCAAAAAACTCACTAGCTCCCCAAGCTGGACTTGGACAAGATTGCTTCTGTGATCCGGTGCCCTCTCTTTCTGAACTTTCCTAGCCTCCGTGTTATTCCTCTCTGGGACAGGTATCTCTAAAGGCTTTCAGTGATGGCCCTTGTGACATGGGTAGACACTGGACTGGGTCTATGTTAGCCCCACACATGGCATTGTCCTCAATTAGATAGCCTGAAAAATTTCCAGAAGAGTCTAGCTCAGACCAAAATCACAATTCTAATGGCCGAATTTTTATAAATAAACTGACTATATATAACAGTAACAGACCATTTCAAAAGCTGAAAGAAAGGAGATGGTGTGTTTTCACCAAAATATAATATAGTGTTGGGCCAGTGAGATGGCTCAGCACATAAAGGCCCTTGCTGAGAAGTCTGAGGGCCTGAGCTTGATCCTTAAAACACTCATGGCAGGAGGAGAGAGCCAGTTCTTACACGTTACCCTCTTGACCACACATGTACTGCAACATGTGCATGACACATATAATAAATAAATAAATGTAAATAACTACATGGAAATAATATAGGGCTATGGTTATAGCTCGGCAGCACAGTGTTTGTCTACAACACTCAAGGCCCTGGGTTCAATGTCCAGGACTAACACAAAGGAGAGAGAGACAGAGATACATTTAATCTGATTTAAGCATTCCACTTGTAATGTAACACCACTTGGAAACCCACAAATGTATAATATTTTCATGCTTTTATGGTCAGTGAAAAAATAAATTTAATAAATAAAATATCTGTTCTAAAGTAATTAGAACACTGCTTTGTCTTGTGGAATAACCCATGAGTGTATAAAGAGAGGCCAGCCATCATGCCTCATGTGACAACACACCAGACTTTTGAATAAGATAACCATAACACCCACTCATTCTTCTCATTTTTATTGGAAAAATTCTCACTTCCTTATCTTTTGTGTTGTTTTAGGGGAGGAGTATTGTTTGTATATCTGTATGCAGGATGAGTGAACATGTATTGTGTGTGTGTTTGTTGGTGGTACACACATGTATGCTTGCATACAGAGGCCAAAGGACCTCAGTTGTCATTTCTCAGGTACCACCCACCTTGATTTTTGATACAATGTCTCTCACTGGCCTTGAATTTGAAAAGCTGGGCTAGGCTAGTTGGCCAGCAAGCCTCAAGGATCTGTCTCCATTTCCCCTGTGTTGGGTTAAAAGCTCTCATCATATCTGTGCAACAAGCCCTTTGCCCTCTGAGATACCTCCCCAGCCGTGTGTGTGTGTGTGTGTGTGTGTGTGTGTGTGTGTGTGTGTTTGAGACCAAGTCTCACTATGTAGCTCAGACTGGTCTGAAATTCGAGATCTTTTTCTCTCCCCTCCCCCCACCTCCCGACTCAGGGAGCCCAGGCATGTGTTACTGCACCTGAATGTGCTCTTGGCCTTCCAACCCAGGCATACCTCTCTGCAAAGCCAAGGCCTGGCTACATAGCCGTTTTACTCTTTTGAAGATGAGAAGCAAAAGACTCATTACAAAAAAATGATGAAATGGTAAAGACCCTGGTACAGGAAAGACATGGCGGTCTGCTTTCTGACAGCTTTATGAGTTCAATGTACCCAAAGGGTCTGGAAGAGACCCTACTAACTTATTAAAAAGCAGAGTCCAAATTTATCTGAGTTTGACATGAAAGTATATTTTCATTACAAAGTTTTATAAACTGTGTCAATCAAAGTGGAATTCTTATTAGTCTGGTATTTTTTGGCAATGAGCCTACAGGCCTCAGAGAATATCAATATGAACTTTGTACATGCTGTGATGACGGGACAGTCTTCTGTAAACTAATGAAGAGGTATTTGTCTTTAGGACCTCCTAATCAAGTGGGTGTTTGTCTTATACTATCCCCTCACCAAATAAGCTGATAACCTATATCATGTGCAAACCATGTGTCCACTGCACATGGGAAACCCTGCAAATATTAGCTGTCATTCACACACTACTTGCATGGGTGTGTTTCACTCACATGGCCTCAGTTTCCCCACAATGAGACCATCAATGTCTACCTCCCAGGTAGAACACAAGCTAAATAATATTCATTCAGCACTCCAGGTATTTCTGTGGCTGAGGGAGGGCTTTAATAAATGACAGGAATGCCACTGTCATATCACTAACCTGTGTCACAAACATTAAAACAACCACAGTCATGACTTTGCAAATGAGGCTAAATGGGATGATACTTTTCCAGAAGCAATGTGTCTATCCAATTTCTCACTAGGTCCCTGGAGGGTCTGAAAGACCCAAGAGGACCTGCTGTGAATTTGTCCTTTGGACTTGTCTGTGACCACATTACAGGAACAAAAGAAAATTAAGTTCTTTAGATAAAGAAAAACCAGGAAACTTTTGTAGCAGAGAACATGTATTCTTCCATCTTGACCTTGAAATACAAGCTCCCCGGTGTGGCCTTTTGGCTAGTGTAGGATCTAGGAAATACGTACATTCCCTTCTACCTATGACCTTTGGGTACAGCCCCTAGGGTGTGGCTTTTGAGCCAGTCTAAAATCTGGGATACATGTACACAGCCCCCTTCTCTCTCATGAACCTGGATGGTTAGGTTTGGATCAGGCAGCATGAAGCAGCATCTAATCCATTCCCAGCCTTCCAAGGACTCTGCTACTGAATTGGTTTTGTTAGGTTGTGAGTTAATTTCACTGTAGAAGTTCTTAATAAATAATCAGTTCCCCAGTAATTCATGGAATCTTTGTAATAAATTTTAACTCAAAGGCAAAAACAGTGAGTGAAATTCAGAATTCTTTTCAGATGTTTGGCTCAAAAAGCATCTGGTACGTGGTCAGGCAAGACTTGCCAGATTCATATTTGTAGATAACCCCAAGCTAAGCTACTTTGGTTTAGAAAGATAGAACTGAATTCAAAGATCAGAGCTGTGATAGATACAGGGTAGGAAAATAGGTCTTCTTCAAAGCTAAGATAATGTGAATGAAGGATGAGAGGGTCAGGAAAATGTAACCATGAGAGGTCTAAAGATATAGATGAGTACAGTGTCCTCATTGGACAAAAATGTGATGGCACAGAGAAATGGGGACAAGCTGGACCTTTTTTTCTCAGTCTTTCTGGAAGACCTTCCCCCGCCTTTCTGTTCAACCTTGAGTTTCTGAGAATCTCCCTCCCCTCTGAAACAGAATAACCTCTCCTGTTCTAGTGCTGTGTTGAATGTGTCTTTGGCTACTAAAGTCTTTAACCATTTTCATAAGCTAGAAAAATCTATGGGATGCCAGATTTTTCCCACTGTTAGAAGACTTCCGCTGTAAGACCCAGAGCTATGAAAAGTCTGCTTATTCTATAAACATGAAATAGCAAAAGACAATTCAGTCTTTCTGAAAAAGCTCCTCCCTATTGATTTCCATATATCTGAGGCACAGGTGTGAAATCTTTCCCACACTCAGACAGACACAGAATTCAATCGTGTCACCAGTCTTTATAGTTTTTAGAAACAGCCCTTGATCCCAGGCCTGATCAACTCATACCCGGGTCCACATTCATACAACACAGATGTCAGTGAGGCCACATTTTACAGGGCAACTGAATTACTGATTTATTCAACTCGGTGCTGAAATAACACAACTGTCACAAGCCATTGGTTGCTTTGATGTTCTGTGGATTTAGTAAACAACTGCCTTTAGTAAAGCAGGGCCCCCAAATTATTCTCCCCTGGGCCTCAGCTGGCATAGGGCTGAATGCAGAGCTGCCAATCTCTCTGTCTTCCAGCACCTTAGGAGGAGCCAGACTCCAAAGTGGGGTGTGGTAGGCACAGAGCATATACCTTCCCCAAAGTGCTTAGACAAAACAGTCATTGAAAGCTCATTGTTGAGACGTGGCCCATGTTGTTTCTCCATGTGGTGCTGCCTGTAGACTTCTAATCATGAGGAATCGCCCCTGCATTCTGCCTGGGTTAACTCTAGAAGAAAAGAGAACAGACCACAGCCAAGGCCAATGTTTTCTCTGGCAGTCATGGGATGCTGTTTGCCTCTGTGCTAGAAACTAACTGGCAGGGATTTTGGAAGTGATTGTGTGATGAGAGCTTGGACCAATCCACTGACAAACCAACCCACTGATGAGGCAATCACTTAATGATTATTGGAAGGGAGTAGAGATTAACAGGATGTTGCTTGCTTAGTGAAAGTGTGTCACAGGGGACTGTCTTTGAAGGAAATCATGTCCCTAGCCTCTTCCTTTCTCTGTTGCTAAAATCCTTCCCCAGGGTAATGTGAGCAATGTCTACCCCTCCTCATAAGGTCTCATCAGCAAACCAAACTCCAATTCCTGGGGAACCAGTGAATTTCTTAGGCTTACTTCAGAGCATGAGTGTCCCCCAAACCACCACATTAGGAAGTCTTCACTTAACAGCCACTTGAATAAAACCCCTTCCTGTGACCCTCTCCCAGCCTGTATAATCTATCCCCTCCCTGAGATTCCCAAGGTCATTGGCAATTAAAAGAGAATTACATTCAGATGTCTAGAAGGAAAGGCCAGATGCTCAGGGGAGTCCAGTAACTCTTCTCCTAGGAGGGATGTCAGTGGTCACAAGTGGCCACAGCTGGTCTCGTGGGGATAAAGAATTGGCGCAGATGACTGTGCATCACAATAGTGTCTCTGGTTCCCAGTCACCATGAGGTGAGCAGCTCTGCTGTGCCGTGACACTCTGCCATGATGTTCAGACCTTACTAAAGGCCCAGTGGCAATGGAGTCTGTTGACAGAAGCTGAATCCCCTGAGACCACGAACCAAAAGCAACCTTCTTAAGTTATTTATTGAATATTTTGTTGTAGTAATAAAAAGTGGCTCATGCATCATATAGATTAAATTTCAGCATCACCCAGACAACTGGCAGGTCCCTATAGAATATCACTGCAAGCCATACCTTTGCTGTGAGGAAACTGAGGCTCAGCAGCAAATGGCATGTCAACAACACTCAGACTAAACTCATTCAGTGACTCTCAGGTGGTGGTGTCTCTCACACAGATTCGAATTCCATAAATGTCTAGAAAACTAAATATAAAACATTTAAACAAATTATAAAGGAGAATGTGCCCATGTCAGATGGACTTAGCATCAACAAAGGAGATCATAGGAGCTGGGTTTTCATTTTGAAGGCAAGTTTGAGCTTGAAATCTGGTCCTCACACCATGGAGACGTTGGAGTCTCCAGCCCTCTGTCTTATTCAGTCCTCCTACAACTCGGTTGTATGGAGAGATGCCTAGGTGATGAGTAAAGCACACTCCTGCCTACACAGCTGTGAGGGCCTTTCCAAGGGTGACTAGAAATCCACTGATGTCTCCAAAATCTGAATAAATGACTGGCAGATGGCAGGACTGTGGAAGGCAGGGTCTGGTTGGAGGAAGGAGGTCACTCCAGATGTGGGGCTCTGACTCCCTCTGCTTATGCTCTCCACTTCCTGGACATGTGCAGGGAACAGCTCTACTCGGTCTCCTTCCACCAAGACAGTACCGCCTTCCCCACGGCCCAGAGACAATGGAACCTGGGCCTGTGCATGTTCCAAAGTTTCTGAAACCCTGAAGCAAAATAAACTCTATCCTTTGAACTTGTTTCCCTCAGGTACTTAAAGATGGGAGGTCTAACACAAAGTCCAAGAACAGGAAATGAAACCTGTGACGTCATTTCCCCATGAGGAGAACCAGGCGACTGCTTACATAGGGATGGCTGATTCCCTAGTCAAGCTTCAGCAAGGACTCATAGGCTTCACAGAGGGTTTTCAACCCTTGGGTCATGATCCTGAGCATGGATGACAGACAACATGAACTTGTAGATACTTCACTGGGCTGCTGGAGCCAAAAGAATATGTCAGTAAATGCAAGATCAACAACTGTAGATTTAAAATAGTGATCATTCCACAGCATCATGATTGACACTCCAGTAACAGAGAGATGCACAGTGAAGGAAAGAGAGTCATCCACTCTCCCCTCCTCTCCACTGCAGGGAATCCCTGCTGTACTTTATCTTACATATCACAGGGACTATCAGATTTCAGCTCCCTGGATCAGGTGAAGATGGGCGGTCCAGCACAGAGTGCAAAGATTTCCATATACATGGAACAGCTCATCTCCCCTTCCACAGTTGCTCACTGAGCTCAACAAATATTTGTATGAGTTTATATTCCCTGAAGCCTCAGCGTGTGTAGAGCCAAGCCACAAACAAAGCTGAGTACCAAAGCCAGAGAGCAGAGCACCGCAGGGGAGGACCAGCCCACAAGGCACAGCATTCACCCACCAAAGGCAGTTCAGATTTGGATTCACACAGTGTATAATGATTTGGCTGTGATGTTCCAGCAAATCAGGAGCTGATGTCGCATCCAGGATCTTTATTGAATGTACATGTGAAAAAATGTTCAGTGAGAACAGGCAGCTCTAGATTTTTCAGATTTCAAATTGAGTCACAAAGTGGAGCTTCGCCTTCCTTTGTGGATGTGTCAAATGAGGACGAGAAAAACAAATGTCACTTTCTCAGGACACATTCTCCAATAAAACAAATCTCCTGGTGATGAAAATAAAGAGTTTGTAAACTAGGAGCATGTAGGATTGGCAGCTTAATGATTCAAGGGGCTTGGGGAGATGGGTAAGAAAATACAGGCACCTGCTGCCAAGTCTGGTGACCTAAGTTCGTTACCCAGAAGGAGAAAAGTAAAGTCATTTGGAATATTTCTCTACTGAGGCTTTGAAGGTCAGCAGGCTGGTAGTTGATCCTAACCTATCACTTTCGGGATGGAAAGTCTCTGGATCACTCATTTTTACTCCTGTGAAGTCAGAAATACAGCATCCTCCCTGTGACATGCCCCAAGCTGGCCTTGAACTCAGAGAACAAACTCCCCTCTCCAACTGCAACAATGGTGATGGTCCATCTTCATGGGTTCCTCTGCTCCAAAAATATCCTAAGCTCTTGTTTTCAGCCTTTGTAATGGGAGAGGGTCACTGGAGTGTGTCCTTAGGTGCTCTAGCTTCCCCAGCCCCTACGATTCTTGTCAGCCATACTGTGAGCCACGCTGTCCTCGGCCACACCATCCTCATCATGATGGACATAACTTTCCAAAATCACGAACCAAAATAAATCCTTTCCCATTGTTTCCTTTCTATTGGTCACAATGACACAAAAGCCTGGGTATGGAAGTGGTTGCCTGTGAATTCAGTGTCATCAGGGACATAGCACTGGGAAGTGAATCACAGCCTTGGATTCTGCAGTAAATCTGAGATCAACAAGGACCCATCTGCATATGGGTTCTTAGGGTCTTAGGACTACCTTGGAAGAAGATTAAAAGTGGGCTCAGGCTCTTATCCAATGCTACAGACAAGTAAAGACATTTACAGTGACAGCCACTGATGTAGAGAAGGGACTGGGAGCTGGGGGCCACTGCTGATGAAGGCTGGGTGAATGCTGGTCCTGTGGGTTGTGGGAAACCAAAAGAAGTCAAGGACAGAAGATCTTATCAGACATGCATTCTTAGCACGGACTGCTGCCCTGACTGTGACCTCCACATGCTGCCAAAGCCAGTTTCCCTGAAAGGGTGTCTGAGACATGAGGTGACACTGGCAGCCTCAAGAAGCCCAACACTGAAGCACTGGGCTCTGTGGGTAGGTCCTGGATCTTTGAAGAGCTTAGCTTTTGGATCACTCCGGAAGAAAAGCATATCAGAAAACTCTGTGGTGATCCACAATCCTGCTGTGTTCTGTATAAATAGAAGGTCCTCTCTTTTATGATATATTTATTTATTTATTACTATATCTAAAACAGTTCCAATACAAGGTCCTTTTGCAACTTCACAGAGGCAGGAAAACTGTTCCCTTCCCCCATCTCTCACAGAGAACACAGCCAGGATGGTCTAGGGGCTCATTCTCTAGAGTTTTGTGATGGTCCTTGTTTAACTCTGCTATGAAAGCAATCAATATTCAAGCATCATCCACGTCTTCAGATAGCTGTTATCAGACTTTGTTCAGTTTATTCCCTGGAGACTCTGGCAGACTGGGTCTGGATGTTGTCACCATCTCCCAAAGCTCATCAGTATTTTCTTGTCAAAGATTTGGTAACAGAGATGGGTAAAGTAGCCAGTACAGAGGGGAATTCAGCTACAGAGACTTGGCAGTCATTGTTCACTGCCAAACCATACTGAGAACCATGCTTCCCTACATCGGCTACTGTCCCTGCACATTCCCACTGGCTTCTTTCATCTCCCTGGAAGTTACCTGCTTGGGGATGAATGTGCCTGTGAGAAGTTCCATGTGCAAGCCCACCATTCCAGCAGCAGCCCTTCCGCACCTCTACGGAGCTCTGCTTCTCTGAAGCTATCCCCTCCCCATTCCCAAATCAGAGTTCTCCATGGGGGATTAAATACAATAACATTTCCACACGTCAATGTAGATAGCTGGTTTTATAAGTGACACAGAAAAATACAGACAGATCAGAAATATTCGGGTGTCTTAATGTCAAGTTTCTCTATCCAATGTCTAGGGACCTCATTACATCTAACTTTAAAGAATCTGAACAATTTAATCAATGAAAAGACAAGAGAATTTGATTTAGAAGTTTCTCTATCCTTATACCATCTAAGGCATGTTCAGGTTTGGTCATTAGAAACAACTATACTTCCAGGGTAGAAGTCTGTCTGTCTCCCTCTTGTATTTGTGCACAGGTACCCTAATACATTTCACAGTGACAACCACAGCTGGTTTACAGCTGTAACGGAACCTGCAAGACAAGATGACCTTTCTAATTGTCATGGCAAAGAGCACAATCGCAACTGACTTTGAAACACACCGTAAACTCATTATGCTAAGATAGAATACCTTCTACTTTAGGGCTCACTATGAATATTAATGTCAGAGCTCTTATTGGAAAAAATTGCTCTAAATTGTATATTGTATAAAACCTTTTTAATACCAAGGAGGGTGTTTATTTATAGTCTGTGGGCTTCTTCAAAGATGTCATTAAGGATTCCATTAAACATGGCAGAACAGAGTGAATAGTCACGGAGCATTAAGGCAAGAATAATGATCACCCCTTCCAGAATCAGGCCTGAAACTGGAAGACATGAGCTGCAAATGTGGACAAGGAGGAGGACAGGAATGTGGATTAGGTTGGTCCTGCGTAGACTTCTTAGGGGCAGTAAAAGGCACCACAGAGGGATGCCGTGCAGTATTAATAATAAGGGAGTGATCAGGATGAAGCCAGAAGGATGCAAGGAGTAGGTGATGGGGCTAAGGATGCAGACTACTCCAGAAGAGGAGGGGAGAGCCATGGAGGCAGTGATGGATGAAGGGAGAAGTTGATCCTCTGCAACAGCAATGGGGAGATGTCCTCCTGATGCATAGTCCAACAGCATCTCATGCCTTGTGTCCACAGAGACTGGGAAGGGCTCTTTGATACCACACCAAATGTTCTTTGTCATCTGGGCACATGTGGGAAACTGGTGAAAGCCAATTTTGTTCACAGCAAAGCCCATGACAGTTTCACAGGGCATCCTGTCTACCAGCCTTCAAAGACACAGAAAGTTTCTGTCTGATATTTTCTGGAGACCTCCTCCTTCAGCTCCTTGGCCACATATGCCACCAAGTCAGGCAGTCACAAAATCCCTGAGGCCACAAAATGCTGCTTTCATGACTCTAGTGAAGAGGACAGAAAATGATAACGGAAGAAGAAAGATCAGTGTTTGACCAGCCTGGAGATGCATGCATTCCTCCTCCTCTGTAGTGTAATGGCAGAGAAAGCATAAGAAAAGCCCTTCCTCAAACTTAATGAAGAAATGATTTGGTTCATTAAGGTCTAACTTCAGCAGTTTCCTGTCCAACCTATTCATCAAATGCCAGGCCCTTCGTTGGGCTTCTGGCCATTGTCAGGCTTCCACATCATCCTGATGTACTCAGCTGTGGTGGTAAGATCAAGGGATGAACCTCTCACATTAGGAATTCAATCAAGCAGAATAAAATCAAGGTGAAACCTTAGATTCAAAGGATCCCTGCTCAAGCCTCTTCATGTGGGGCCATAGGATGCAATCCTCTTTGTCTCAGTTTCCCTGTGTGTGAAATAATCTTCCCCTTAGAGTAAGTAACATTAGTAGTTCAGGGATGGAGTGATTATATGTGTGTCCCGCACTGGCAAAATGCCTGCTTCTCAGAAGAGGTGATGCTACTGAGGCAGGATAATGACATATCAGAGACTGTCCTTCTCAAAGAACTAAATCCATGCTAGGTCTAACTTCTCTGTGCACCAGCAAAGCACCCAAGAAATGCAAACTGAGAATACAGTAAAGAGCAATGGAGGATGATGTCTGTAAAGATCTCATTTTTAAACCTGTGGGGAGCTGGACAAGAGACATAGGGTTGTTTCAGACAAATTCCAGAGACCATCAGAATAACAATTACTCTAAAATCATGAAGCTGTTTGATTGACTGACATCACTGACCCCCAAACCAGGGACACATTAATCTTAGGGGTGAGATTCAAGCCAACAGTGACCAAGAAGTGTGACAAGAGTACATGCTACAGTTCCCATATCTAGGTAACCTGATGCAAACCCAGCAATGGGCTGTCCTCTGAGAAGCATGGAACTCTGCTAGAAACTTGTCAGCATTGTGAGTGTGTGTATGTGACCATGGACTTCTGCAGTTTTCCCAAGCCTTGTCCATCTGGAATGTGGTTACCAAGGGCAATCTGTGAAACTAAAAATATAACATGTGTAAGAGACACACTACAGCATAGAGCCAAGGTCTTCCTCTAAACAAAGTGGCTGTCAGAGCTGTGCACTTCAGTTTGGTATGCCATACACCAAATCATGTATTCATGGGAGGCAGGGAGCATAGCTAATGCATTGTGCAGGAACATGGAATCAGTGAACACAGACCCAGGAAGTGTGAATCTTGGACACAGAGAACCAGGGAACAGAGCAAGGAACACATCACCAGGGAAATACAATCAGAGCTCATGTAAGAACACAAAGCCATAGGATATGGAGGCAAGAACTGACTCAGTGACTTGACAATGAAGGCTGGCCACCATACATGCTTTGTTCATCCCAATCACTTTCAGTCTCACTCAGTTTTGAGTCTGTAGGCTTTGAGAAGTCCTTACCTTTCTATATCCTTACTTGATTTTATGTTCCTGGCTCCATCGTCCCTGGCTCTGTGTTCCTGGCTTCATGGTCCTTGGCTCTGTGTTCCTGTCTCCATGGTCCCTGGGTCTGTGTTCCTGGATCCATGGTCCCTGGCTCCATGGTCCCTGGCTCTGTGTTTCTGGATCCATGGTCCTTGGCTCTGTGTTCCTGGCTCCATGGTCCCTGTCTCTATGTTCCTGGATCCATGGTCCCTGGCTCTGTGTTCCTGGCTTCATGGTCCCTGGCTCTGTGTTCCTGGATCCATGTTCCCTGGCTCTGTATTTCCTGAAAACCTTGTGCTATTAAAGGAGAATGAGAAAGACAACAAATGAAATAGAATTAAAACTAGGACAGGGAGCCAGGTATGGGGGCACACATCCTTAATCCCAGCACTCAGGAGGCAGAGGCAAGCACATCTCTGAATTCTAGGACAGCCTGGTCTACTGAGTTCCAGGACAGCCAGTGCTACAAAGAGACACTCTATCTCTTGAAAAAAATTAGAACATGGGATGTCCTATGTGTGGCAAAAACATGTTTTAAAAAATACTAACCCATCAAATCAAAATGACCATAGGAAGTTACACTCAATAAAAACTGAGAATTTTAGGGACCTTTGTGGTAGGCAGATGCTAAGGTCAACTGTCTTTTTTGCTCTTTCCAGAGGCTTATCACATCATAGGTTGTGGAATATTTAACTATGTCAAGATGTGTTACATTTGTTTATGCTGCATTTGTTTAATTATGTAAAATGTGTTGTCTGCCTAGGGCTCCTGATTGATCAATAATCAAAAGCTGACTGGCCAATAGCCTGGTAGAAGAGGAATACATGGGGCTGGTGGTCAGAGGGACTAAGTAGGAGGAATCTAGGAACAAGAGGAGAGAATGAGGGAGACACCAGGGGCCAGGCAGCTGCTGGACAGACAGACAGACAGACAGACAGACACAGAGAAAGCAATAAAAGTAAGACATACGGAATGAAAGGATGGTAAAAAGTCCAAGGCAAAACATGGGTGAGGAGAAACCAGTTAAAATAAATTATAAGAGCTAGCAAGAAACAAACCTAAGCTAAGGCTAATCATTCATAACTAATAATAAGTCTTTGTATCATGATTTGGGGGTTGGTGGCCCAAGAGAAAGCCTGCTACAATCACACCTCATCCAAAGTCCTTATCACTTGACACTAACACTGTCTTCTGTCTCTATTTTTTTTTTTTACCCTGTTTTCATCTTTGTCCTTATTAGATAAATTTCCTAGATTTCTGTTCTACCCCACATCTTGAGAGAAAGTAGGTCCAATTCTTGTGTTCTTATTTATCTTGGATGTTTCTCTTGAAGATAGCTGGTAAGTGTGGAAGGGCAGTGTCTACACGTGCAGAGTGTGCAATGCATGGGCTCTCTAAGTGAGACACCACAACTGTAGGTATAAACAAACCTCTGCAAGGGCTGCACCCTGGACATCAGAGGAAAGAGAACCCACACCCTTGAGTTCAGCACACTTCCTTTTGGTGGCTAATTCAAACTCAGAACTTAGGAGGGAATACAAAGCTAAATGTAGATCTTGTTCATGTGGACATCTGGTCAACCCCAAACCATCAGTAGAAAACTGTCAAGTCATTGTTCTGTCATTCCACCTGCTTTCCACCTCCCCAGTTCTTAAAAGAGGGCTGAATTAAGCAGAAGGCTGTGAACCAACAGCTCGAAATATGAAATCCTGCCCTTTAGCCTTCTCCCTGGAAACTACTTTCTTAACCTAATGATTCCCAACAGGGAGTCCTGAAGGCTCACCAGCTATGGATCCAGATCTACTCTAGCAGCCTGCAGAACAAGAAGAAACGCATTACCATGCTAATGATGTCCTATTTAAATTCTAGTCCTGATTGCTCTGTGATGAAATCTCTTCACTCCACATTGGTTTCTTTATATCTGAGGTCCAATGTGAAATCAACAATATTAATAAAGTACAATACAGATTATCAAGTTATACTCAGGAGATAGAGAAATGGCTGTGTAAATCCTAAGACTTTTTTTTGCTGAAAAAAAAACCCTAAAAATCGATTTTCTTAAATTTTTTTTCACATCCCACCTTCCCTTATTTAAAAAAAGTTGAAATGCAAAATAATAAAGGCTGCTGGTTAATTTCTGTACATATTCAGGGGCTGCAGAAGCTACTTTACCTTTTATTTTACTCTACTATACCAACCATTACTCAGAATTTCAATGTGTGACTTGCAGTCTCAGAACTAACATCTTTCTTATTCTCCTCACAGAAGTGTGTTGCCATAACAAAAACCTATAGATTCAAAGGCAGTGGCCATGTCTGCCTCCCTTTGCCCTTGAGACTGTCATGTTTCTGTTCCCTTCCCCTCACCCCAATCTGAATAACCAACCCAGGGCTAGGGATGTGCAAAGTTCAATTCAAGCTCAGCACAAACTAGTATTACCTGTCTCTAATTTCAGACTTAAAAAGGTAGATTCAGGGGGATAAGGTGTTCAAGGTCATCCTCAGCTACACATCAGGTTCAACATCAGTCTGAAGTACAGAAAACCCTGTCTCAAAAATAAAACAACACAATAAATATCTGACTAAGAGCATGCTATCATCATCATCATCCAGGAAACAGTTATCCTTATCACTGATTTCATTGTGCTGAAAAGAAGATCCAAGGTCTGTACCCACAGTCCAAAATGAGGAAGAAAGAACATACACTTTACCTAACTATCCAGACCCTGCAGGTGGACAAAGATTTATGGCTCAAAGCTACACTGCTGGGTCCTGAGATAACCCACTAAGACTTAGAGGCAATGTTCTGTTTTCAGTGAATCCACTAGCTAGCCAAAGACAGAGGGCACAATGACATGTCCATGGTGAGATAGGCAAGTCCATCTCTGATGGTCACCAGAGGTGCTTTCTATCGCTAAAAGCTCTCTGTGTGAGCAATATTGCTGATTGTGCCTTGAACCAGAGATGTTTGCCTAGATGTGCCCTAGACCTTTGAAGGGCGCATGACTACCCAGGGTAAGGACAGCACTTGTCACCTTGGCAGTCAACTGTCATCATGTACCAAGGTCAAATTCACAACAATGTGGCAGTAGGAAGGCATATGCAAATTTCTGCAGGGAGCTATAAAGGGGACAGTTCTGTTCTATCTTTGTGCCTCCAGGCTGAATCTGGCATCTACATACATGTCACCTAATAACAGGCTCAGAAGAATAAAACAACAGAATTTGTTTTATTCAGCAATTCTCTGAACTGCTTGCTCCTTAAGTTCAGTACTGCTTTCTCCAACCCTTGAAACAATTATTGAAAATCAGATTCTTTTGAATGCTTTATATTGGAGTAGAGATATAGCTTAGTAGTTAAAGAGTTTTGCCTTGCAAACACAAGGACCCGAGTTCAATCCTCAGTGCCCACATAAAAATCTGGGTGCCAGGATATACACTGGTAATCCCAGGCCTGTGTAGGCAGAGACAGAAGGACCCCTGGGGCTTTCTGATCAGCCATTCTAACAAAATTGGTAAATTCTGCATTAGAAAAGATCTTGAAATAAAACAAAGTAGAAGGTGCCTGAGATCTGACAGCCAAGGTTGGCCTCTGGCCTCCACTCACATGTGTATGGATACCTAAACACATACATGCACATGATAAACACAAGGCTATATTGCTCATTTCTTAGTTTTATCTTAAGATGTTTTATCTATGGGCTTTGTAGATGGTATAGCAAATAAAAAACATGTAGTACTCTTGCAAAAGACCTGAATTCAGTTCTCAGCACCCACATCTGATAGTTCACAAAGTGCCTGTAACTTCAGCTCCAGGGGATCCAAAGCCCTCTTCTGGTTTCCAAAGGCATTGTACTCACCACGGGTACAACCCCTTTCCCTAATACACATAATTCTTTGTGGATATATATATTACATATATAATAAAACCTGAATATTGGAGAGAGAGCAAACAGTCAAATCCTAGGCAAACAGCTCAGGAAATCCTTGATCCTTGGGATCAATAACAAACAGCTGAGAGTCAATGACACACACCTTTAATCCCAGTACCGGGAAAGCCAAGGGAGTGATGACCTACACCCTTAATCCCATAACTCCAGAGACAGAACTTCCTCTGTTTTTGGGAGTTCAAGGCTACACGCCTTTAATCCTAACATGAATGGGATAGGGTATAGAAGGGCCCACAGAAACCCAGCAGAAGCAGAAGCCACTGGCAGAAGCAACCTGCAGAGGTGGCCAGGAGCAAGGCTGAGGAAGTTACAAGACAGCTGGGTAAGAATTGACTGTGGTGCTTCCTCTCTCTGATATTTCAGCATTTCCCCGATATTTGGCTCTGAGTCTCATTTAATACAAACCAAATTCATGAATCTACAATTCTTTAAAATTATATTAAGACCTAAGAAGCAGAAATTTTATTTAAGACTAAAAAGAGTTGTGGTATATCCATGCCTATAAAGACACAGATTCTCCTGTTCTTTCTTGCTTGAGTTACGTTTGAACTTGAACTCAGAGTCCCCCCTGAACTGATGACTCTCAAGGTCCAAAAAGCAGCTGAATTCTGCCCATGATCTGGTTTTATTAAATTCCAGTAGGTGAAAGCATCAATTTACTCAGGAATTTATTTTCTTTTTAAATATTTAATTTTAGTTATGTGAATTTATATATGTCTCTGTATGTGTGCACATGTGAGTACTTGTAGATGTCAGAAGAGGGCATCACATCCCAGGGAGCCATAGAACATGAGAGCTGAAAATCAAACTTGGGTCCTCTGCAGGAGTGGTGCATGCTCTTAATCATTAAACTATCCACCCTCCCCCCCCAAAAAAAAATTTGTTTTCTCTGTCTTTGTTTACCCTTGCCAACACTGGCTTGTTAATTTGGGTGACCCAAATCCACATCTCCTCAGACTGGTTAAAAGTGAGTTTCAGCCTCAAGCACATGTGAGCAGACCTGTAGGGAGAGGGTGGCTGACCCAGCATAAACCTACTATGAAGCACAAAGATCCCCACCATGAGCCATCTGCAGTCTAGAGCCATCCCATGTAAGTCTCCCGTTCTGTTTGTTTATGTTTTATTCATCATCTTGGAAGTATTTAGTGAAGTAACAATGATGAGATTCAAAAATACTGCGCAGTGCTTTAAAAAAAAAAAAGATATTAATGGCTTCCAAGAGCTCACTCACTATTTAAATGAAAATATCGTTGGGTTAGATTTGCTCAAATCTGTTTATATCTTCTTTATTCTTAGATATAATCCATACCCCCATTTGTGTAAAAGCTGAGTGATAACAGTATAAAACACTTCATTTTTCCTTATTCCTTATAAAAACAAAAACAAAAAAAACACACAAAAGCCTGCTAGAGATCCACCCTGCTCGATTCTCTCACCAATGAAGTAAGCCAGCCTGCAGGACCTAGGAGGTCTAGAACCTTCCTCAGCAATGTGCTTATGGACACTCTACATGGGTTACATATTTGGCAAAAATAAACAAACAAAAAACATTTGGCCTTTAAGAGTGAGAAAAGGGATGCGTGAGATGGCTTAATGGGCAAAAGCCTGTGTACGCTTGGTGACCCATCCGACAGAAAAGGAAAAGAGCTGACTCCTGAAAGTTGCCTCTGACCTCTGCACAGTAACAATCAATTTAAAAAACTTTTAAAAAAAAATTAAAAAGGGAGGGGCCAGAGAGATGGATCAGTGGTTAAGAATACTGGCTGCTCTTTCAGAGAACTTGGTTCTAGCACCCACACGGCAACTATAACACCCCTCCAGGGGATCTGGCTTCCTCTTCTGGCCACCACAGGCATTAACATGCTCAACACTCCACCACACTTTAAAATAAAAATTAAGTACTTTGAAAAGAAAATTAAAAGAGTTAAAGAAAATGGTGTCCAGCTATGAGTTGTTGAGTGAGCTGAGGCTTTGCTGGCAAGAGACACCACAACCATTGACCATCTCTTTGAATTCAAACATGAGAGAAAGCACACCTCACACAATCCACTAGAAATTTAAAACCTAGTTTGTTCCTCTGAAAATGACATGCCTAACCTCTGCCAGCTAAAGTTACATTTCCTTGTCTGGACTTTGAACGCCAGTCTTCCCTGACATCAATTTATGGAACATTCAGGTGGCACCAGTTTTGTTAACCAAAATATAAAAGCATATATCATGTTAGCCCATTGGCATGTCAAACCTGGGCACAGTGTCACCTCTGACCTCCCGGAGAGGGACTCAAACCTCAGAGGATACCCCAAAAGAAGAATCACTTCCTGATCCTTTAGCATCAGCCTGTGACCTGCATCCTGGAAGATTAAACCAAGGGAGATACCTTTAGCTCAGGATGTGCACCTGAGAATGCTCCACAGCCCACCATGTCCGTCAGCAAATGCAAGCAGAAAACGGAAAGGTTAAGAGAAAGGAAAATTGACCCATTTGGAGAGCAAAACAAATCCTGTAAGTAACCCCACCTCTTTGTCCAAAGCTCTTGTCAACAATGTTCCCCATGAACTGGCTGGGTGCTCTGTGACCTTGCCACAGTTAAGTTCATCTGGCCACAGGATTCAATACATCATCACTAACTTGTCCTGAGGCTATGGCTGGGGGCTACTCACTGTGGGCAGCTTCCTGGAGTGCCAGGTCCTCTTTGCACCTGATGTAGTCCTCTTTGACACTGCCCAGTCTTCTGACACTCCTAGAGCTGAGTGCCAGCAGCCTGCCCAGGACCGACTCTAGCCCTTCGCGCTCTGACGACAGTGCCCAAATCTCCTCCGTGAGCTCCTTGGCTGTAGAGAAGTGGCTTCCTGGGAGGAAAGGAGATAACGTGTGTGATTTGTAATAACATTTGTATTCTTCAAAGTTTTGTATATTTATACAATGTATATTGATCATATTCATCCACAACTACCTTCTTCCACCTCCTTCTAGTGCCTGTGCCTTGTCTCCTTCCCAATTTTTTATCTTTTTGTTTTTATTGTTGTTGTTATTAATAACCTCATCCACCGAGGCTACCAGAAGCTAGGTCCCCAAAGGAAAATGATTGTCCCTCCCTCGGCAGCCATCATCTATCAGTGGTTCTTCCAACAGGGGTGAGGTATCTTTAGTCCCTCCTCCATCCATGATGACATTTTCTTTTTTGTAAATGAATTGTAGGGTTCTTGAGTATGAATATGGAGAACAACAGTATCTTGATGCAATGTCAAAAGATCAGGTACATCTGGAAGGGATGCCACTGGAAATGTCACAGAGATATCCAGCAGGACCAGGGAATGCCCCAGGTATCACTCTCTTCAATACCCAAGCATCCAAAGACTGACCCAGCACAGCAGTGGGGAAAGGTATTGGCCTTGCCATCAGACTGCAGCTAAATTAAATCCCTCCCCCTTATCAAAATGCATGACATATATAATGACTAATCTTAGCACAACTGAGAAATGTGAACTCATTTGAGGAATGTATGCCATAGATCAGCCTGTAGGTGTGTCTATGGGCATTTTCTTTATTGCTAATTGATATAGGTGAACCTAGAAACCTGTAGGTGCTGCCATTCCTAGACAGGATGTACTGAGCTCTATGTAAAAAAAAGGTAGCTGAACATGATCCTGAGAGCAAGCCAGTACAGCAAGCCTCTGTGGACTCTGTGTCAATCCCTGCCTCCAGATTCCTGCTTGAGCTCCTAAAGTCATGGACTGTGACCTATGAGCCAAATAAATCCTTTCCTTCCCCAAGTTCTTTTGATCAGTGTCTTTTATCACAGCAACAGAGACCCTAACTAAAACAACATGAAAAATAAATGAGCACATTTGGAATAAATGTGTTATGAAATATGACTGTAATAACACCTGAATTTCAGGTGACTGTAGGAACCACAGGTGGCTGGGTACATAAGAAAGAAAAGCCATAAAGCACCAAATAAAATGTATGGTGAGCAGCAAGGGACAAGAAGATCAGCTGTGTGTCTGATCAGCAGCAGCAGGCCACTGTGAGACAATTTCTCTGAAATATAGTTTACAACACATTTTAAGACTAAATGTACATAGGGAGGAACTGAAAGCATTCTATGCAGATGTGGAAACTGCCTCGGAAAACCTACTGAGAGAAAATAAGACTTAAATAATTGTGGAGATAAACTATAAGCGTCCACTCAAAAACTTGCTCCTCCTAGGGTTTCAATTTGCCCCAGATTGATGCATAGATTTAATACAATTCCTATCAAAATTTCATGAGGCCCTTCAGTAGAAATAAATGGGCATATCCTAAAATGTAAAAGAAAATGCAAAGGTCTAGATAAGCTAGAGCAATCAGTCTACATTTTAAGACCTCACACATCACAACCATAAATCAGGACTGTGTGCATCTGAAAACAGATAGGCATGTTGGCTGATGGATTATAATAGAAGCCCAAAGTGGATGAGTCCTCCAAGAGTCAACTAAGTGCAAAGCAAGACAATGAGGGAAAGAAGATCGTCCCAATAGATGTTGCAAAAACAATTGGTTATTCATGTGGGGGCAATGTGAACCCTAATATAGATCTTGGACCACACACAGATTACATCACAGTGTAACACGGACTCAGACTAAGAAGCTACAAGCAGGCAATAGGAAAGAGCAAAGTATCGGCTTTGGAACAGGAAAAAAAAAAAAAAGACAGAGACCACAACAATCAAAGAAAATCCCTGATAAACGGGCTTTATTGGGGTGATGGGCTTCTTTCAGTGCATCAAAAGAGGCTAGGCAGGAAAGCTGGGCATGGTGCACCTGATGCCCCAGCACTGGAAGGAGGAGGCAGGAGAATCAGGAATTTGAGGCCAGCTTTAGGTACACAGAAGTTTCAACCAGCCTAGACCACATAAGCCTGTCAAAAATAAAGACATGAAAAAAGAAACGGAGGGGAGGGGAGGGCAGGGGAGGGGAGGGCAGGGGAGGGGAGGTCAAGTCTAATGGGACAGGTCATTTGCTACAGGTAACTGACAGAGGACCCAGTTTACATCTCAACAATTAACACAAATGACAGCATTGAACATGAACAAAGACTCGCCAGGCCTTTTACAAAGGGCCATATGCAGATGTCCAGCAACCATATGAAAACATGTTGGACAATATTAATCACCAGGAATGTAAATAAAGGTTGCAGAGCCCACTTCAACCCATTTAATGGCACAAAGCCCTAAACTGAAAATGGTCAGCATTGGAACTCCCTGAACTTCCGAACATGCAGAGATGTGACCCCACAAAGACCACGTCTGCCAATGTATGTTAAAGTTAAACATATCCCTACACTACACTTGGTCCAACAAGTCACCATATAGGGATGTCCACAGAGGACTGAAGGCATCAACCCAAAACACTCACATTTGACAGCTCCTATTGGCTTCACTCTGGGGCCTCTGCCAAGATGCTCTCACTCTGGTAAGCAATCCTGATGAAACTCATTGGTTTACCACAAAAAAAAAGGAGGAAGAAAGAAAGGAGGGAGAGAGAAAGGAAGGGAGGGAGGGAGGGAGGGAGGGAGGGAAAGATTGCTCAGTGGTTAGGAGCACTGGCTGTTCTTGAAGAGGGCCTGGGTCAAGTCCCAGCACCCACATGATGGTTTACAAACATCTGTAACTTCAGTTTCAGTTCTAGGGGATCTGGTACCCTCTTCTGTCCTCTACAGGTAAGCACACATGTGGCTCACAGACATACATGAGGGCAAACACATATGCAGTTGAAATTATAATAAATAGCAATAGCGAAAATAATAAAGGAAATGAAAGTATAAGGGAGACTCTTTGGAATGAGGCTGGTCAGTGGGTGGTGACACGAGAGGCCACAGGAATGAACATGATCAAATGCATGATATATATGTATGAAAATGTCATGATGACACCCACGACTGTGTATAATGTATGCTAATAGAAAAACTTTTCTAAGAACAAAGTCACAGGATCAGCTTCTCCTCTTTAATTCACTCCTCAGGAGGAAGATGATTCTCCATTCTGTCAACTTGAAGATGAATCTGTTTTTGTCAGTAATGCCTCTGAGATAGAAGGTGTCATCTAGCTGCCAGCAGCCAGGAGAAAGTGAGGAATCTGTTGTTCTCTGTTGGCTGACTGTGGTCACCAGCAACACCTGGTGTTCCAAGCCCCAACCCACTGCAAGGCCAGTTGACTTTAGGCCTTTGTGAGATCAGGAAAGAACTTGCATTGAAAAGTCAAAGCATGCTAAACATCTACATCACCACCACCACCCCCAAGACTAAAGGACAATGTAGCAAGAAAGGGCAAAAGAATGTAAAGAGCAGGCTATGAAATGCTGTTTTCAAGACATTGTCATTGCACTCAGGAACTCACAACAGCTGTAGCTACCTGAACAAGACCTGTATTGGACTGAGCCCAGTGCATTCCTGCATGGACAGAGGCTCATGGGCCTGCCCTAGCTGAGAAGCTATTAGAACATTAACAACCACTGGAAAAGAGAAGCATTTTTACAAGGTGTTATCACTGGTTAAGTCACTGATAAGCCCGTGGCCCCAAATCCACAGCCATTCAAACATCTAATTAAACTCAGTAGGTTGTTAAAAAAAAGACATGAAAGACAGAGAGAGACTTGTTGAGAAGGAGGAGGGGTCAAGAAGGAGTGGAAGGAGAGGAGGAGGAAGGTGATCAAATATATGATATGTACATATGAAATTGTCAAAAAATAAAAACCTGAAGCTAAGTGCAAACAGCCTGGCAAGAAATTCCACAGAAGTTAGTTCAGAGGCTGGGGAGGTGGCTGGTCAGTAAAGCACTTGCTGTATAGGTATAAGGCCTTGAGTTCAACCCCGGCATGCAAGTGAGACACTGGGTATGATGGAATATGTGTAATTCCAGCACTGCAGAGGTAGAGACAGGAGAATCCCCAAGGCTCGCTGACCAGCCAGCCTAGCCTGCTGTGGAGCCCTAGGACCTAGCAAAACACCTTATCTCAAAAGTAAATAATAATAATAGCAATGATAATAATAGTAATGATGATGGTGTGAATAGTTCCTGAGCAACATCTGAGACTGATCTCTAGTGCCCCATGCACACATATGAGCTTGTGCACACATACACACACTGCAAACAAACAGAAAACTTTACAGAAGTTACCACTTATTCTTAGAGAAAAACTTTGCAGCCATCAGCTCTGATTGTTGTGGAATATTATTTTAACCAGGCAAAGATGTGTTACATTTGGTTTTTTATGCAGAATATTACTTTGACCATGTAAAGGTGAGTAACATTTGTTGATGCTACATTTGTTTAACAATATAAAAATATGTGTTTAATTACATAAAGATGTGTTGCATTTGTTGCACCATGCCTGCCTAAGGTATCTGACTGGTCTAATAAAAACCTGAACAGCCAATAGATAGGCAGAAGACGAATAGGTGGAGCTGGTGGGCAAAAGAATATAAAAAAAAAAAGAACTAGGGAGAAAGAGAGGGACACACCCAGGGCAAGAAGCCAGGCAGCCACCAGACAGACAGACAGACAAGAGAAGCAGTGAAAGTAGATATACAGAAGGAAAGAAAAATAAAAAACCTGAGGCAAAGGGTGGATAAAGAGAAATCAATCCATTTAAAAGAGCTATCCAGGAAAGAGACTAAGCTAGGTCAAGCACTCATAACTAATAAAGCGTCTCCATGTTATGATTTGGTTATGGTTGGTGGCTCAAAACAAAAAGCCTGGTACATCTGATGACTTGGGAGACCGGAGACCAAGTGAAAACATCTGCCTCAGTGTGACACCCACAGATGTCTAGGAAGACAATGAAGACAAGGCATCTAAGTAAGACCGTAACCAAGTTATTGTCCTTTAAAGGAGTGGCATTTGATCTTTGATTTTCTCCAAGCTGAAATGCACCTGAAAGAACCCTTCAATGCATACAATGAAAATTCTGAGCCAAAGGCATGGTATCATTGTTCAGTTGACAGTGATATTTCTTTCACCATAGAGTGTAACACATGATAGGCACTTTTTAAGTTCACTGAAATACACATTGTTATCTTGACTTCACAGCTGAGAAAGCTGAAATCTAGAGAATTCCATATCTTGCTGATGATCTTGCAGGAGTAAGCCACCAGGCAAGCTTCCCGCCCAGGCATCTATCCGTAACCCCTCCCCTTAGATACGGCATTTGCCTTCTTCTTTGTTACCGTCTAAGCAGCTGATTTCAAACTTCTCTAAATGCTGCAGATATTTGCCCACCACAGGTACAGCCTGAACACCCAGTGTATGTCATTCTGTCAAGGAAACCCATGGTTTCTGATCCCATAAAGGCAACACAAGAGGGAACTAGGCAGTGTCCCAGTCCTCTGAGAAGTGATCGTCAAGATATGTCAAGATACAGGGAACAAAGTGTTCCATAAAGAACAGGTAAATACAAGGCAGGGGAGACAGATACTTTATACAGTGCTTGCCTTGTATGTGTGAAGACCTGAGTTTGAACCCTGGAATTCATTAAAAAAAAAAAAATGTGATGCTTCTTCCTATGAAGAGTCCTAAAGACCTCTGCAAAGGAACAGGAAAGGTTACTTATCCTGGAAGCATGTTGTAGACCCCTGAAGTCACTGATGCTCTAGAGCTGGACCACTTACTAAACCCAGACCTTTCTTTGATCAAATTGCCTGGAGACAAGTGTAGTAGGAGAAATGAATGTTTAACATGGAGAGACTTTGGATGGCTCCCAGAGAGGCAGGAATATCACAAGTGGAGTCATGGAGCACTGCTAACCTGCCCCACAAAGCATACTGCACACATATGACCTCACTGCCACGTCTCTGACAAGACTGCTGTGCACTTTTCTGAATTGCACCCAAAGACTCAGAAAGTCGGGGCCAACCCTGAAGGGGTCTCATTGGCGACCCTGATCCCAGCCTGCCCGGCTCTGCTGGCGGCCTGCTTTTCAGTGGGACAGTTGAATGGGGTCTAGGTTTGCTGAGACAGCCGTGAGAAGAGTTTCTCCTAGAGTAGTGTAATAACACAGGCCTGAAACTTCAGTTAGGAGAATGGCAAGCTCTAAGGCTAGCCTGGGTTACATAGTAAGAGTGGCCTTAAAAATATAAAATAGAATGAAAATACACTTAAAGATATTTTTAACAAATCACAGAGCCACATAACTCAGTGTGTGCTGACACCAAGGCTGGTTTTTCCCATTCTCCCATTTCTTTCTTTGACATCTCTGAATCATAAAATTTACCTCCTATATTACAGGAGGTATATCATTTGACCCATTCTCCTGTCACCAGCTGTCATTATCTGAGTATCTGGTTTTCAACTCCACAGAGTGTGCCTTATGCAGACTGTCCCAATCTTCCTAATTGCCCAGGAGTGGTGCTGATGACCCTCTGCATCTCTGCTTGCAGAACCTCAACTCAGGGGAGTGACCTCTCCATTCCCAGTGCCCATGGGAGGGTGCCAGACCTGAACTTGGTCCTTCTCATTTCATGTCAAACCATAGGCACAAATCATCCCTCAACTGAGGGTGCTCACAGGAGACAGGCAATGCCTCTGACCTCTTTCCCCTCCCTATGGCTATGCTGAACACGAACCTTCCATTGAAATATCCTAGACTGTGGGTTTATAGAGAAGGCTCAGCAGTTAGGAACACAGCCTGCTCTTCCAAAAGAGCAGAGTTCAACTCTCAGCATCTGCATCAGATGGCTTGCAACAGCAGGCAACTCCAGCGCCAGGGGATCTGATATCTCTGACCTCCATGGGCACCTATGCTCATGTTCATTGACATGCACAGACAGACTGACAGTTGCACACACACACACACACACACACACACACACACACACACGTGTAAACACACATGCATACACACACATAAACACACATATGTGTGTGTGTATGCACAGGCTGCCCAGGCCAGCTCTTCCTAGACACCAGGCAGCACAGGCTGGAAGGGGTCAAGTAAGAGCTTCCAGGTCATCTGCACTATAAACTGATCTCCCATGTGAAGGACCGTCCTGGATACACAGGTATCCATAAGGCTATGTATTCTCCAGGCAAGAGTCCTCAAGAAAGGTACTCTGTGAACACCCCAGACAGATGCCCCTTAAATTCCCAGTGGGAAAGGCTGCCAATAATTCCAGATTGCACTGGAGCTTAGCCCCATGCTCTCAGAACGGGCCACAGGAACACTGAACAAGGAAGTCTCTCAGTCTCAGGGGCAGCAGGAGCAGCAGGTCACTACGTCATGGGTCAGGCTCTACGACAGAGGTGGAGGGCTGAAAACAGAGCCCATCCAATGAAGCCTCCCCAGTTTTCTCATCCAGCCAAAAAGCTAAAACTAACCACCCCCATGCCAGTCTTCCATATGCCATCTTAAGAATCTCTGGCTGCACACACATGCACATAGCCACACACAGACACACATAAATAAAATATCTTTTTCTAAAAAGTTTAAAGAATCTTCCCTGGGCTTCTAAAGACAGGCTCTTGAGTGAGGGAATCTGCCGCTTGGATCTTCCCTCAGACTCCACAGAGGCTCATCCACCTGTTCTCATGGGAAGATGTATTGACTAAGGTAGGCAAAACTCTTAACTCAGAGACAAGACTGCACTCCATCTTCTTTTTTTTCCTCTCTGCAAACGAGGCCATAACTCCAACTAAGTGGCCCGGGAGGCAGTTACGAGGCAGGCCGCACGCTCACCCACCATGTTCTAGGGTTGTAAATGCCACGCTTGGCTGCATCAGGGACCAAGTGGCTCGTTAGCGGCAGCATTAGTGTTTAACGATGTGAGGAACAGAAGCTGCCAGGCGCCACGCGCCTTCTTAAAACACCATTGAAAACCCATACGTGTAATTATTACACCTTCTCGTTTGATTCTGATTTCTCTGAAGCTGATGGGCTGAATGTTCATCCAGCCTATAAATCTCAGAGATCTCTTTAAGGTTGTCATTTACATAAGAGGGCTAACGATCCACGTATCACACTCTGGGGAGTCTGGACTCCAGCCATTGATCTGCCACTGCTGGGCTAATTTCATGAACTTGCTAGAAGGACATTCACCACACAGCCTTGATCACTCCAACTTTCCACTGGGCTCTTAGTCACCTTCCTACATCCCTAACACTGCTGTTACAAACATCAAGTCAAACAGCAAATGCCAGTGTGTGTGTGTGGTGTGTGTGTGTGTGTGTGTGTGTGTGTGTGTATGTGTGTGTGTATAGGGTTTAAAAATAGTATTCAAATAACAAATCAAGATATTATATGCTTATATTCTCAAGCTACTGTGCATGGGCAGAAACCTATCCATCAAGAGCTGCTGGCCTAAAGAGAGTATGTGTGTCTGTGTGTCTGTATTGTGTGTCTCTCTGTGTGTGCATATTCACACTCATGTGTGCAGGGGCATGAGAATGTGTGCATGTGTGGTTATATGCATTTTATTCTCAAGCGCTACCTCCCTTGTTTTATGAAGCAAGGTCCCTTACTGCTCTGAGCTAATCAGTAAGTGAAGCTTACTGGTCAGTGAAGCCTAGGACTCCACCCGTCTCCACATCCCTTTTTCAGACTCACACGTGTGGGCCACCTTCCAAAGAGTCTTCATAAAGGTTCTGGGGAAAGACTCAGAAAACATTTTACCAGCTGGCATGACTTCTCAGCCTCATTACCAACTTCTAAAAGAAGCTGTCTCATATCTGGTGGCCCTCTGTGCTCCCATCACACACAGAGCTTACCAACATTGTTAGATTCACAGCCCATGGACCAATAGGTCCACTCCCTAAAGTCCTAGAGAAGATAGCCCACAGTCAAGACATGGCCCCTTGAGTGCAAACTGTATCAGTGGGGCATGCACTGGTACTTCCCAAGAACTGTGTCCCTTTATGGGGAACCATGCTGCCCTCTACTCAAAGCTAAAACTCCCATCAGGACTCTGAACGTGAACTTGGGGCTCACTGTAGCTCTTTATTCCTTTTCCCAATATGGACACATTGAATAAATCTCTGTCCTCTGTATTTCATTACTACTTATCTGCTTAACTGGACTATTGGAGACAGTGGCTGAGCCTGGCTCTGAGCCTGACAATTCTGATAACATAATTGCCACAGTGAGTGTGTGTGTGTGTGTGTGTGTGTGTGTTGCTAGGCGTTGACCTGATCCTGGAACTTTGTACTTATTTTGAGACAGTCTCTCGAAATCACTCAAGCTGGCTTAGAATTCACAGTGTAGACTAGACCCTGACTTGGAAATCCTCCTACCTCAGCCTCCTAGGTAGCTGGGATGACATCTACACGTTAATCAATGTCAAGAAGTGGGCAGCTCTCGGTTACCTGATATGGCCAGCATCTTGGCTTCCAGCAAGGCAGGCAGCCTGGTGTCAAGGTCACTGAGTCTCCTCCTCAGAGAGCTGCACAGTCTCTCCCCTGAGCACACCTACAAGGAGAAATGGCAGGAATGAGTGTCTATTGTTACCAAGCAGAAGACAGAGGGTAACTGGGCCTTGGGGGTCTGGGTTTCCAAGTAACTGAGCTGACTGACAGAGAGGAAGTAGGAGGCGGGGCTTAGGAAGCAATGGGATTAGAAGGAGAGCAAGGGAGGAAGAGAGAAGGAGAGGGAGGGAAGGAAGGGGTAGGGAGGTAGATGGGGAGAGGGAAGGAAGAGTCTAGAAAGGAGGAAGAGAGGCTGCCACACGATGCCCTCAGCACACCCCTGACCCTCACAGGCTGGTGTGAGCTCGGCTCACTCACTCACTCCCTTCTGAGCACTCAGCGCCTCACAGCCCTGGGCTGTTCACTTCATGGTGCCCTGGAGGAAAGGCCTTACTGATCTCCTCCCGTCCCTTCCCTTCGCTCAGTCTTCTCTGGCTTCCTCTCCAGTTTTTATCCCTGTCCTCCTCCTGATCTCGCCTCATGATGCCAGCTGTCCTTGAACAGAGACTCTGATCTGTACCTGGCACACAGCGGGCAGTCAATTCAGATGTGGCTTTTGACATGAAGGTCAGAGAAACCTGCTAAAAGTCTAGAAGACTCTAGAGAAACTAGAAGGGCAGAGACTTGCTGACAGACACACTGCCCTCAGGAGGACTTGTGGGTCATCAAGGGACCCCTGGACTTGGCACACACTGCCTATGTTTTTCTTTGAGTTTCAAAAACAACAAAACTCTTCAACCTCAGTCTTGCTTCCCAGATCCCTTTAGTTTATCTTTTATGTTGAGACTAAAAAATGACATTTGTTTTCTTTTATTCAAGCCTAAAAGCTCTTATTTTTATGTTATCTATATTCAGATTAGTGATACACCTATATTTTCAGCTCACCAAAAGCACATGGCACAGTTTCTGTAGGGATTAAAAAGTGGTGGGTATTTTCAGAAAGTCCATAAAGGATGCAGCCCCCAAGCATCATTATTTCTTTATCTATTACCAAAATAAAAAAATATATAGAATCCCATTCAAAACCTGGAAGTCATCAGTCTACTTGGATTGAGAGCCCTCAGATGACACAAGATTCGGTTTTCTCCATGCAGTCTACATGTTGAGGGGTGCAGTCAACTGTAAACATTTGACTTATCTGAGATCAAACAGAAGCTACCATCAGAATCAAAGCACACCTCGCCCAGACCAAAAATCCTCCACAGGCTCTCTCCCAGACTTCTGTGCCTGGGATTTTCCAATTTCACTCCCAGCACAGCCAGCCTCTGAAGCAAAGGCTGGACCAGCTGGTCACCCTCATGGCAGTCATTCATCTGGAGGCTTTTCCAGAAGTCCTGAGTCTTGTGAGGATATTAGAATCAAGAACAAAAAGAAAGATGTCCAGGGCACCTTCCCCTAGCCCTGTCCAGTTGGGTCAACGCTCCTTGACAGCCCCATCGATTCTGTCTACAACTGTCACCTCTGGAAGTTCAAAGACTCGCCAGTTAATTCTGTGACATCAGCCAGAGTTCTCAGGTCCCATCTAATCCATGTCTAATATTTCTGACTTTAGTTAACAGTGTCTCTTAATCATAATTAGGTCAGTTTCTTCTTTGCTGAAAAAGCCCATCATTCAAGCTACAGTATTAATATAAAACTGCCTTTCTAAATTTTCTGATTAAATTGCATACTCTTTCAGTCTCTGCTGGATATAATATAATATCTACCAATCTCTAGATATCCCAATTATTTCTAACTATTTCCATCTCATTTATCCCTTAATTACCTTTGGCTTGGATAACCCATGAGAGTCAAGAAATGTAATGAGTGTAAGAAAGGTTTTGTCTTACTATGAAAATATCAGCGGTTGAGCATCCACCTCTCTGTCTCTGTCTCTGTCTCTGTCTCTGTCTCTCTCTGTCTCTCTCTCTCTCTCTCTCTCTCTCTCTCTCTCTCTCTCTCTCTCGTGTGTGTGTGTATGTATTGGTCACATAGACTCCTATTCATGTATGTGCATACCCACCCCAGAAAAATTTGCATGTTTTCTTTATTTACAAATAAAACTACCCCCCTAGGAACTCATTAAAGAATAGAAGTTTTACATTTACATTTTAAAAACTAAGGCAAGGGTTCTTTAATTTGATAGAAAAGTGAAGTCATTATAAGTTGACTATAAATACCTTAGAGATAGAATTGCAATGGTGTGAGTGTTTATGTATCCATAAAGTTCATATGCTGAAATCTTCAGCCTCAGTATGGTGGTGGGATTAGGAGGTAAAACCTTATACAAGCATAAATGCCCTTAGAAAAGGGCACCCAGGGGATGATGGCTCAGTCAGGAACGGTGTTTGCTTTGTAAACATGGGGACCTGATCTGGATCCACAGAACGCGTGTAAGAAGATGCACATTGTGGTGCAAATTTGTAATCCCAGAGCGGGAGAAGTGGAGACTAGAGGATTTCTGAAGCTTTCTGACAGCGAACGTAGCGTAATAGGTAGTCCAGGCTAGTAAGAGATCCCATCAAAGGAGGTAGATGGCATTCCTGAATATAAAACACCTATGACTGTCTTCCAGGTGCACACACACACACATACACACACACACACACACACACACACACACACAGACTAATAAAATAATAACACTGAGACCTCAGAGAGCCCTCCTGTTCTGTCTCTCTTTCCTTCTATCATGCTAGGACACAGCATGGAGCTGGCATGCGTGCCCCAGAGGAGATCCTTCCCAGAACCTGGCCGTGCTGGCATCTGGCCCTCAGCCCTCCATTTTCGAGAGCTGCCAGCCTCAGTGCCTTGTGATCGAAGCACACAAAGACAGAGATCCCTCCCAGCATTTAGGAAAACATAGTGTCCTTGAGGTCCCTGGTCATGGTTCCAGCCCATCTCTGAGACAGAAGCACATCTCACTCCTCTTATTGGGTGAACATCCCAGGAAGCTCACTAAATTTCAAGCATTCTTGAGTCCAATGCCTTTTTATGGACATTGCTGACAGGAATCCATCTAACTTTTGACCATGTGACCAGAATAAAACAATCAGATGTCAGCTTTGGAAATAAATAAGGAAAGAAAAAACAAAACAAGAAAGGGGTAATCACATACAAACCTTACTAATAATTCATGGCAGCGTGAGCATAGTTGTGTAGATCACAAGCCACTCAGCATGCTGCCCAGTAAGGCTCCAAGCTTTCCTTTCTTTTTTGATTTGTTTGTGCATGTGTGTGTGCATGCCCGTGCATGCGTGTGTGTATGTATGTGTGTGTGTGTATGCATACACAAACATGCATGTATCTCATTTGTATGTGTATATGTTCATGTGTTTGTATGCATGTATATGGAGGCCAGATGTCAGCTTTCAGTGTCTTCCTCAGTTGCTCTCCACAGTTTTCTGACAGGACCTCTGTGGTGGTATATTTTATAGTTAATAAAATCAGTCTGGAATATCAGAGAATAGCATCATCCACAGTCAATCCAGGAAGGTCAGAGAGTAGTAACTCCTGCCTTTAATCCCAGCACCAGAGTGACCAAGTGGTGATTTATGCCTTTAATCCCATAACTCAGGAGACAGCCATCTTTCTGTTCCTGTGAGTTGAAAGTTCAAAGCCTAAAAACAAAATAGTAGTAGCTCACACCTTTAATCCTAACTATAGGATTACAACACAAAGTTGAACCTGGAAGTGGAACAACTGGGCAGAGAAGATATTTAAGGCAGGAGGAGGCAGACACTCATGTATTCTATAGGAGTGGCCACCCAGGCTGAGGACTCTTCAAGACAGCTTTTACCCTGCTCAGCCTGAGAAGTTGGCTGGATGACAATTGACTGTGGTCTGTTTCCTATCTCTGATATTCCAGCTTTTATCTGGCTCTGAGTTTTTATTAAATACCAACTAGAATTCATGCTTGAGGTCTCTCCCTGAACCCAGAGCTCACTGTTGCCACCAGACTGGTCTTGAACCCTTGACCCTCCTGCCTCTGCCTCTGAAATGCTGAAACTGCACTTAGGAGCCATGCAGTCATCTCTAAAAGCCTTTAAACAAAGGCTTGCAGCTTTCCAACACAGTCCTTTTCCAGCCTCTGGACTGCAACCCCTTCTGAAGCCCAGGTCAGTGATACATTTGAAAGTGACCTCTGTGAGGGCAGCAGCTACCCCCCCCTTCTTCTCTGCCACACCCTGGGAAATGACTCTACAAAGTCTGTTTCCTCTAAAGCCTCGGTGATCTGGATGTGAAATTGGCTAGAAAGAAAATAGGACAAGGTGGGCTTACCTGACTGGTGATTTCTCTAACGGCCAGGTTCAATGATTTTGTCCTTTCCTGGAGGCTAGAAGAATTAGAACAGATGTTGGTCTTCTTGGCACCAACGTGGAGCTCTATACATGTAAGTCACAACCAATAGAAACCTTCCATTACCCAAGGAGCTAAAGAGGGTCAAGAAGAAGGTGACACCTGGCTGGGCTGACACATGGAACTAATGTATGTCTAGGAAGCAGATTCCTGTCTCTAAATATGCTTTGCTTAAGCTGTTATTCAAAAATCTGTCCTCAGGGTCTGGGGAGATGGCTCAATCAGTACAGTGACCGCCACATGATCACTGCACTGAATCACACTGAATTTGATTCTCATAAAACCCACATAAATAAGCCAGGTGTGGTGATTCACATTTGGAGTCCAGCACGGAGGAGGTGGATACAAGAGGATCTCTGTGGTTCATAGCTAGCCAGCCTAGCCTATTTGATGAGTACCAGGTCTGTCACCAAAAACAGGTAAGGCAGGCATAGCAGCACACATTTAATCCCAGCACTTGGGAGGCAGAGGCAGGTGGATCTCTGAGTTTGAAGCCAGCCTGGTCTACATAGTGAATTCCTTGCCCACCAGGGCACACACAATTTGCCTTCATATCCAGCGTAATGATGGAAGGACTCACCCTGGTTACAGAAGCCCCAGAGCCCTGTAACCAGCTTCTAAAGCCTAGAACGGTTATCTAGAGCCAGCTGTTCCACGGACTTATGCCTTGCTTATTCCTCCGACATCTCAGGGCCAGTAAGTTATGCAGGGCTCAGAGCACAAGGCACAGCCCCTGCCCTCAACCACTCATGGCTGCTAGGAAGGGCAAGACAGTGTGACAGGTACAGGGGAGGGGGTGCTCACTTCATACAGGGTGGTCTGCAAAAGAAAAAGGTCCTAGTTTCCAGAACCTATGCTGGGATGGGGGGCGGGTCTAGAAAAATCTTCCATAGCAGGGATACCAAAGTATAATTTAGAGTTAAGCTACCATCAGTAGATGTATGTTGGGGTTCTTCTATTCTCCAACTATGAGAACCACTGGGGGTACTATTATCTCTACCCATTGGTAAAAGCCTAGACAAGCTGAGGTTACAGGCTCCTAGCTACTGGGGCAGGCACCTGCCAAAATTCTCACTCGTAACTTGTGCTCAGATTGGTGAGCCTGAACTCAACCCAAATACAAGGGGGGAGCACAGGCAAATGGCACAGCGTGTGGCTACAGCCTCTTCTGGGTCAGGAGTCACCATCCGGCAAACACCAGTGCACATATAGGTATGGGGGGACGCCTATGGCACTTCAGACCTTGGCTAGATGGAGATAGGACATTGTGAGGGATGTGGAGAGCAAGACAGGACAGACAACATGACTGCTGGACAGAGGGCCAGAGCATGTGAACCTGGCTTGGTTCTAGAAGCAGCACTGAGTCCGGAGCCTGCTGTCACCACACTTGTGACCCTTCTTCAGGAAGGGCTTTTCCTTCCTCTGCCAGGCTCACTGGAGTCATACACTCATACAGTACATTCTTGTTTGTTTGCTTGTTTTGCTTTCTGACAGGATTTTACATAGTTCATACCAGCCTTGAACTCACGATATAGCTAAAGATGACCTTGAAATCCTGATCCTCATGTCTCTGGGGCTGGGGACTGGAATTACAAGAGCGCACCATGAGATAGTAAGCTTTTTGTGGTGCTAGGGGTCAAACTAGGGGGCTTTCAGGATGCTCTGTAGGCATCCTACATCCTCCATCCCATCAGCTGCAATGGCTCTCCACATAATAAAACCTTTGAGCATTTAATAGCACAAAAATTGTGCTTATGTATTTATTTTGTTGTTATATTAATACATATATATTTAACAGCACAATATATATTCCCAAACACACTGAAAAAACTAGCTCATGGACTTATGTAATAAAACAGATATCAAACTCCTCTTCCTGAGTCTAAAACTGAGCTGGCCTCAAGGACAGCACCTTTAGCCAATGTCCCATGTCTCTAGTGAAAAACAGGTCAGGTAAGACCTTTCCAAGGATGAATTCAGCTTGTTGCTCTGGGCTCTGATCTGTCCTAGAAGGAAAATGAGCTTCACTTCAAATATCTCTGTGAGAGGAGAAGGTAGTGATGCGGATAATTGAATGCATTGTTTTATATCAGATTTGATTTATATTTAATTTATTTAATTTATGCTATATTACTTTTTTCAGTAGATTTATTTTCCTAATTATGTGTTGCTCAGGCTAATATTAACATTAGTTGTATCCCCAGGGGATACACAGAGTGGAAGCAATGTTGGGGTGGGGGAAACTATGAATCATAAATGTACATTGCACTAGTAGTTTTCAAGATGTTTTTACCATTTCACAGAACCCAGAGTACAATATAGATAGCAGAGGTTCTGTCCTAACAGGACAGAGATGTCTGAAGTTCAGTGAGTCATGGAAATCCCATTCACATGTAATGCTGCTACCACGTACACTGCAGTCCCCAGGAACAGGAATGTCCACTGAAAATACATTATACCAGTTAAATGTTAACATGGGTTCCATGTGTGTCGGTAACAAAGCTTGTGTCTGTGTTTCACTAAGGATACATATTGATCATGACACATAAGAACCACACCTTCGGGGGCTGGAGAGATGGCTCAGCGGTTAAGAGCACCGTCTGCTCTTCCAGAGGACCCGGGTTCAATTCCCAGCACCCACATGGCAGCTCACAACTGTCTGTAGTTTCAGTTCCAGGCAAACACTTCAGATGTGGGTGTGGAGACTCATGCCTGTGATCCCAGCACCCGGAAGGTGAAAGTTAGAGGATCAAGGACTCAAGCTCATCTTTGGCTTCATGGCACTTTGGAGGTCCACCTGAGCAGTGTGAGATCTTGTTTCAATAAACAAACAAACCATGAACCACCCCTTCAGATCAAAGGATGCTGCACTGGATTCAGAAGTCGTCTACCCAAGTGACCCTGTTTACAGAAAGTAACCACTTCATTCACAACTGTCCTAGAAATAACAGGCTGAGGAGATGGCTCGGCTGGTAAGTGCTTGGCACATAATCAGGAGAACCTGAGTTTCACCTGCAGAACCAGGTATCCACAAAAGTCATGGGGCTTGAAAACTGAAAGGTGGTTCAGCAGTTAAAAGCATTGGTTAATCAACCCTCCAGAGGATCCAGGTTCAAGTCCCCGCAGCCACATGGCAGCTCCCAGCTGTCTGTAACTCCATATTTAGGATATCTGGCACCTTCTTCTTGTTCCTCTGGTCACTGCATGTACGTTGTGCATAAACACACATGAAAGCAAAACACCCATACACATAAAGGAAAATAAAAATATTTTTTTAGAGCCAGGCATGGTGGTATATGCTTCAGGTTCAGTGAGGGGCCTGGGTGGATAGCTACTATGAAAAAGATTGCCCTCTGTCCTCCACGTGCACCTGTGCACACACAATCCTGCACACGTGAAGAAGAACAGAAGGGTAGGGAGGGAGAAAGAGAGGGGAACAGAGGAACTTCCTGTGAGGGTGCATGGAGACAGAGGCCCTCAGACTTATGCATCTTGGAATTTAGCCTCCAGTCCAGTGCAGTGACAAGCTGTCAGGCCTTCCCATCTCTGCTGTTCCGGAAGCCCGAGTGAACTCACACACACACATGGGATCCTTAGTCTCCACTGAGATTAACCTTACGTGTTACTCGGGGCCTGCACGCTGGTTTGTCAAGGGGGACAAAAGCAAGAAAGAAGGGAAGAGAGGGAGGGGAGAAGAAATAGGAAGAGAAGAGGGGGCGGGAGGAGGGAGAAAGGGAGGGTGGGAGAGTTGTTTCCAGTGCAGTGGCCCCCCCACAAGCTCCGCCACCCAGCACACAGCCCTGTCCCCAGAACCGCCCGTGTGGACATCTGACTTTTGTACAGAGCTACAGGGAATGGGATGTCCTCATCCACAGTCTCCTCTGTCTTCTTTTTCTCTCCACACCCCAATTCCACAACCTTCCTTGTTTAGTAAAATTTAGTTTAAGAATGACAGACTGTTCCCAAAGCAAACAAGAAATGACAGAAAGGGCATGGTGACAGCTTTGCCAAGCAGAGAAGCTGCTCGAGTCTTCAGTGAACAGAAAACGGGACTCTGTTGGCATTAACAACCTTGCCAATTACTGCTTAGTCCTTTGGCCTTCCGCAGAGGACAAGTGGGTCAGCAAGCGACAAGGGAGACTGATGTAGAAGATGAGGATTTATCCACTTGGCCTTTTCCCTCCTGAAACACTTCTGTCCTCACTGCTGATAATGTCACACATCACCAGGAGGATGTCTGTGGGGTACAGATGACACAAGTGCCCTGAATTCCTCTAGACTTGGGATAGCTCACTAAGGCAAGACAACACACACACACACACACACACACACACAAAGTATCAGGACTATTCCTTAAAGTTTTGTTGAGGGGGCTGATTATCTGAGGCCGATGCTCCTGGGAAGAACCGGGTGCAGTGAACAGAGATGCGTGCCAAGAGACAGGTGTCCAGTGCCTATGTGCCAGCTTTGGTGAGCATGCCCCCTCTTCTATCTACTTGGATGGTAGGGCTGAGGGCCCGGCAGTAAGGCAGGCAGAGGGCATGCACATCTGCACTCCCAGAAGTGGATAAAGCTATCTACAGAAAGGTCTCCTAACACATTACCAGCCACCTGGCCTGCCTATCTGACAGCTCAGCCTACTTCACAGGAATCTGATGGCAATCAGGTGCATACACTTTAGCTAGAGAGAAATATTCCAGCTGATGTCTGCCTTGCTGGCCAGCAAAGGAGAAGAATTAAAAGGGTCATGGTGAGCCAGGCAGGGAACTGCTGGGACTCTTGAGCCTCCTTCCAGATGTTTTCTCAGTATTTGGAGTACCTCTGTCTCTTAGGGTTTCTATTGCTGTAAAGAGACATCATGACTCTTCACATCATGGTAACTCTTATAAAGAAAAGCATCTAAGTGAGGCGGCAGGTTATAGTTCAGAGGTTCAGTCCATTATCATCATGGCGGGGAGCATGGTGCTACGCAGGCAGACATGGTGCTGGTTACATGGTGATCAGAAAGCAACAGGAAGTGGACTGTGACACTGAGTCACAAAGCCTGCTCCCACAGTGACACACTTCCTTCACAAGGCCACACCTCCTAACAGTGCTATGGGAGGCGATTACATTCAAATCACTGCAGCCTCCTTTCTGGTCGTTCTCTGAACTCCAAAAACCCTTCCTTGCATCTCAACTTGAACTAGAGTCCACACTCTATGACCTTGAGTCTCATTTGCAAAGACCAGCTTCTGTCCACACAGCAAAGTGGGGCTGCCATAATGTATTGTCCTTTTATATGTATTTTAATTTTTTTGAGCCAGGATTTCCCTATGCACCCATGACTGACCTGACAACTTACTATGTAAACCAAGCTGGCTTTGAACTCACAGAGATTTTGCCTGCCTCTGCCTCCTCAGTGCTCAGTCATGAACTCTTTTTAATAATGTACAACCATACATAAGCTTTCCTTAAAAAATAACAAATTGGGAAGACAGGCATACACACATGGATTTCTCACTTTCTATGAAGGTTTCTTGAGCCAGAGGCACCAAGCAAAGGAGCCAATAGTCAACTTACTGGATTTTCTAGACTCTCTTGAACTTGACAGTTTGAGTAAGGAAGAGCACAAACGCACACACATACACACACACACACATGTGCGCACACACACATACATATATGCACACACACATATACACACACGTATACACATGCACAAACACATATACATATACTATACAAACATGTAGTATTATGAATGAGACTCAGAGCCAAATATGGGGGGGAGGCTGAAATATTAGAGAGAGGAAGCACCACAGTCAGTTCTTACCCAGCTGTCTTGCAACTTCCTCAGCCTCACTCCTGGTGGCTTCTGCCAGTAGCTTCTGTGTCTGCCTGGTTTCTATGAGCCCTTATCTACACTATCCCATCCAGGTTAGGATTAAAGGCATGTAGCCTTGAACTCGCAGAAACAGAAAAAATTCTGTCTCTGGAGTTATGGGATCAAGGGTGCTAGTCGACACTCCCAGCTTTCCCTGTGCTAGGATTAAAGGTGTGTGTGATTGACTCAGCTGTTTATCTTCGTATTCAAGGTTTAAGAATTTCCTGAACTGTCTGCCTAGGATTTGACTGTGGGATCTCTCCCCAATATTCAGGTTTTTATGAATATGTAATATATATCCACACAAACATGTATACACACATGAACAAATGAATGTACACACATGTGAACATCCATAAGCACATATACCTGCACACATGTACACACACATATATACACATGTACAAATGCATGTACAGAGATGCATACATATATGAACATAGCTATATGTACACACACATGCCATCTCTCTGTGCCTGACATCACACTGGTAAACTGTTTGACATTACTCAGGCATAGCTTGCCTCTATATCCACTTTCACCAAAATCAAAATTTTATTTTCTTTGTGAGTATATAAGGGTGCTGTGTATACAGTGCTCATGCATGTACACATGTGTGCAGATGCCTATAGGAGCCAGAGTTTAATATTAAATGTCTTCCTAGCCTCTCATTTATCCTAAAGCTCTCTAGTTTGGCTAAGCTGGTTGTCCAGTGGGCCCCTAGATTCTCCTGTCTCTGCCTCTCCAGCGCTGGATTGCAGATGCCCACTTTTCACAGGCGCTAGGGATCTGAACCCAAGTGCTCATGTTTGCCATCTCTTCCTTCACACTTTATCCCCCACCATTAGCCTAATGTTTATCTGGATTTTCTAGAGTCTCCGGGTACCAATTCAACCAGGTCTTTCTCTTCCCATCGCCTTGGATGTGCAGGGTTACATTAACATTCTTTCTTCTGGTTGGTTTCATTTTTTTAGTTTCCTATCATTATCCCCTTAAGAAATGTTTAGCTATTAACGTAATAAACTGGCCTGAACTTTCCCTCAAGCTTAAATCTGAAGTTCTGAGGGAGTGAAGAGTCCAGGGAATTGCCCAGCAGAAATCCCAGCATCTCTGCTTAGGTGAACATTTCCTCAGAGGCCACCCTGAAGATCTCAGGCTCTAAATGTCACCTCTACGGCTGCTGATTGCCCAGAAGCTGAGATGTGTTGGAGTCACACAGAACTTCTGGGTACCTTCAGTTTCTTGTGGAATCTGGTCCCATATACATTGGTCTCTTTTGGTTAACCTGTGTCTTCTTTATTTCTCCTTCTCTCCCTCCCTCCATCTTCCCTGACTCCCTTCCTGTTTGGAAAAGTTACAGAACCTTTAGGAAGGGTAAAAAGACTTATCGAATATAGTCTTGGCATTGAGAAAACTCCATCTTCCTTCGGGTGAGTTCAGATGCTTTCAGGCCCCAGAGGCCATTGTCCTTGACAAACCAGCCAGCTAGGGGGCAGTGGCAAAGAAGGCAAACAGAACCCTGAAGTGGATTAAAGGACAACAGCCACCACCAGAGATGGGGCACAGACTGGAGACTGCTCCTTGGCTGAGGACCGCCGTGGCATACTGTCAGTGTGATAGCTCCCACCATCCCTCGGGTACAGTAAAGGACAGATTCTTGCACCTAGCTGTTTCCAGACACCTTTCTTAGGGATTCTCTGCCACACCGCCTTGATTCAGGGGTTTGTCGTTCAACACCAGCCTTGCTGTCACCCTGGGTCTCCTCACTCCAATGGTATGTATTTGAAGGGCAGAAGATGACCGATTTTGTTTCCAGTCAGTTGTGATGCTGACTTTTACTAATTTGAATCTCACTTTCACATCCCTTGCAAGAAGCCATAGCCCAGTTCGGGGGCTCTGACTTCATTGTGACGGGGATGGGGATGCCCAAGACAGCCTGGGCAACACCCACCCCCAGCTCACTGTCTCACCACAGAACGTCTGTGCAGCCAGCTAAGGATAAAAGAACCACAGCAGGACTGGCTTCTGCCTTCCCAGCACCCTCTCCAGCCCAGCTGTGCTACGGAACAGTCCATACACGCCAAGTGAAACCCAGCCAGATTTGCTAAAAACAGGGACTGGAGTGTTTCACAGTTTATGCCAACAGTTTGTAAAAGGATGCGACATGTTTCTTCCAAATGTACAACCAGAGACAGGTCATCCATGAGCTGCCAGAACACATTTTACACGAAGCATGAAAAGTCCCAGGAGCTGAATGATGAAGAACTCAACCACAGACCAACGTAAGCAGCCAAGCATCCCGAAGAATGCCAGAAAGCCTCGCACCAGCCTGCTGTTGTTATTACTACAATTACCCTCATCCTGATGTACGGGGAGCCAGATGCAAGTTAGACAAGGTCCCAGGCTGCCCTCCCCTCGAGTGCGAAGCACAGCCCGGGAGGTACAGCTGGCAGCACTGGCAAGCAAAGAGCTTGAATCACCACACCCCTCCTTATATGCCAAGCAGGCGGAACACGCATGCGCAGATGTAGCCCTCAGAAAACAGTGGAAACCATCCCCTTATTCTTCTATTCCCATTTCCTTTCTTCACCATCCCTGTTCACCTTCCCATCCCAGCCCCCTCACCTACAGAGTTAATGGATCAAGTTCCTTCCAGACACCTGCCTCAAAGGAGGCCTTGCAAAGGCTGGAGAGATGACCCAGTGGTTAAGAACACCCACTGCCCTCGCACAGGGACCAGGTTCCATTCCCAGCACTGACATGGTAGCTCACAACTGCCTGTAAGGCCAGTTCTAAGGACCCAAAACCCTCTTTTGACCTCTGTGGGCATCAGGCACACATGGAATGCAAGGATACACATGCAGGCAAAACAGTTATACAGATAAAATACAGTCAATATATCTTTTAAAAACTTGTAAGACAACTTAAAGCTTATTTTCAATCCTGGGGGTTAAGATTTCAGGTAAGACCCCTAACTCTTTTTTTAATTTAATTTTTATTAACATGCGGAATTTTTATACACGCTTGGCTGTGGTTGTTCTTCTTCACCCCAATCTGCTCCTCGTGATCCCCATTTTCTAAATGTCCTGGAGGGAGTGAAGACATTTCAAAGTGTTCTTTCCTCTGGCCATCAGATTTTGGCTATCAGGAGTCTCACACCAGAAGGAGGGAAAAGCTGAACCAGCTAGAGGGAACTTGTCTCTGAGAAAGATGTCACCCAGTTCTGACAACCTGTCAGACCACCGTACAGGACAGACTGGAGCTGAGAAGTAATTGATGAGTCAGAGATGGGCAGGGCCACACATTTCCCAGCTCTGCTTAGATATGCACGCTCTTGCCCTCTATAAACCTAAGCCTCCTGTGAGGACCCTGATGATGGACTTGGGGGTCACTGCACCTCTGTGTTCACTCTTCCCAACAGGACCATACTGAATAAATCTTTCTCTGCTTTCATTAATATCTGTCTCTTTAACTACCCCACTGAGGACTGGTGCTCAGCTGCCAACGCCCAATCCCTGACCCTAACCAGTCCAGTAAGACTCTCCCTGACCCCCTCCCCCCATCCATTTCCATGGAGTTAGGTTTGGGCTAGGAGCTAGTCAGGTCTTGTCAGTCCACAGCAGTTCCTTTTTCATGACTGCTCTGAAGGAAATGCCATGCCTCCTACCAAGAGCCCTTGAATCTACAAACCTCTAATGGACTTCCCAGGTACCTGATTCCTGGAGAATGGCAGGTGCCATAATTCCCCTTTTCCCAAAGGAAGTCTCCAGGTCTCAGTAGATAACAGAGAGAAAGGTGCCCATTGCCACCCTGTGATGCCCATTAATGAAAACGCTCCTGCTCCTCACATTCTCAGGCTCACACCTTCCTTCCTTAGCATGCAGGACCCTCTACCCTCCTACCACCCAGTCATTAGCCTCTGCCTGACTGTGGGTCTGCACTGTACACTGTCCATCATGTGATCCTCCTCACTTTCCTCTGAGACCTACAGAAGGATACACATGCTGCCACATGGGCCCAAACTCTCCTCCAAGCCCCTGCCATGCTGCTGCCTGTGTCTAACAAATCTATGACCCTAAGGGACAGTCACCTTTCCTGTGTCACATGTACTTTACTGCCCTCTCCACATCCAATCCTAAGCCTCTTTTACCCCTTCCATGAGCCCCTTTCCAGTTTCCTGGGTTCTGCCCACTTACTCCCACATAAATACACATATATGAAAATTAGAAGAGAGAACATATAGTGTTTGTCTCTCTGGTTGATGTAATGCTTTCCAGTTCCTTTAATTTTCCTACACATTTCAAAATTTAATTTTTCTTTACAGCCAAATAAAAATCCATCATTACCCCCTCATCAGCTGATGAACATTTAGGGTTATTCCTTTTCCCTGATACTGTCGATGACCACGAGAACCATAGATGAGCGAGCAACTCTGAGGTAGGAGACAGTCTTTTGGGTAGATGCTGAGGAGTGATATAGCTGGGCTATTTGGGCATTTTATTTTTAGTGTCTTGAGAAGCCCCCTCACTGGTTTGCACTCCCGCCAGCAGTGAATGAGTTCTGTTTTCTCCACAACCTCACCAACCTTTGTCTCCATTTGTCTGCAATGAGCCTGACATGTTATATGGTTTCCGTGTTTCTAAGCCCTGCCAACTTCTTGGCTAGTGGTTTCCTGGTTGTCCTAGGGCTTAAAAGTTATTTTCTTGTGAGCTACTGACAGGTGATGGGTGCTACAGGAAAATCAGCTTCCTTAGAGGTGAGGTCTCCCTTAGGTTGCCCTGCTCTATATCCATGTATGTACAGGCAGAACTTACTGGATTTAGTGAGTTATTAAAAAATAAAAAAAGAACATGAAGCATGGAAGAGGACACTGGAAAGGGATCCAGGAGGAGTTGGGTGCAGCGAGTCAGGGGTGGATATGATCTAAATATACTGCATGCACTATGAAATTCTCAAAGAATATTTTCTAAAGCACTAAATGCCCATTAGGCCTTGATGGGCCTCTTGCCATCAGACATTCCCTGAGTAGCATCCTCAGGATTCCCCTGTTTTTAGGGAGTTCCTGTGTAAGACCTGGCCTGGTTCATCCATGGAAGGACCCTCTCCATCCTCAAACTTACTGGATGCCAGAGTCTCAAGCCTGCAGCTGGCTTCCACTGATGCTGGCAAGTCTGTGGGTGATAACAGCTGCTGTACTGGTCTAGCCAGGTGTGGCTATGAATCCCAATACTCATGAGGTAAAAACTAGAGGACTGCCATAGTTAGAGGCTAGCTGAAACTAAAATGTCTCCCTAAACAGTGCCACTATCCATCCCGTAGTCAGCCAGAAATCACAGAATGAGGGTCCCCACAGGTAGGGAGCATAGTGACCCAGCAGAGCCCTGCCCATCCACAAGTACTTCTTTCCCACATGTGTGTGTCTTCCATATGTCTCCAAAATGAGATTTAAACCACTGAAGAGCAACAGCTGGATTATACCACTTAGGAGGCAGAAACAGGAGGATACCAAGTTCAAGGGCAGCCTGAGCTACACAGAGAACCCAAAGCTAGCCTGAGGTACAGAGTGAAACCCTGTCTCAAAAATAAATGAATGAATGAATAAACAAACAAACAAATAAATAAATAACGACCTGGTATATGTGTATTTCAAAAGCTCTCCATAATGTAAAACCCAGGAAAGGCTCACTTTGCTATAGATGAGGCTCGAAGTTTGAGAAAGCAGAAATAGTAGTTGATCTGTCTTTCTCTCCTATTAACACTTTGGGTAAATTATTAATTTTTTTTAATTATTAACTTTCTTATACTTCTTTCCACTCTCTGTCAAACAGATAGCATAATCCATTTGCCCCACAAAGTGAAGCTCTGCCCAGCACTGGCATTTGGGGATTGCTTAGGCAGTAACATCAACAATACAAGTTCATTCATCCCAGTGACTCTGATAAGAAACTACTTAAGTCATCCTCTTGGTTTGTTAGTTTATTTATATTTGTTTTTCTGCTTTGTTTGGGTTTGTTTTTTATTTTTGGCTTGGAAGTTTTTGTTTGTTTGGTTGGTTGGTTGGTTTTGTGGGGGGGGATCAGATATCTTCCTCAATCACACTTTATCTCATAATTGTAATCTAGGGTCATTGAACCTAGAGCTCACCTATTCAGCTAAATCGGCTGGCCAGCAAGCCTTAGGGATCGTTCTGAGCCTGCACCCCCAGATATGGAGTCATACTGCATCCAGATTTCCATGTGGGTTCTGGGGACCCAAGATCAGCTCCTCATGCCTGTGCAGTAAATGAACATCTCCCCAGCCTAGGTCTCTCTCACTCTCCAATGTCCTATTTCTTAGGAGTAGAATCTGTCTCTCTCCAGATAATTGTCTTCAGCAAAAGCCAAGGTCAAAATATCTGTCCACCTGACACCCAAATGTGGAAGGGGAAGGAGGAGACAAGCCAGTCCCTTAGAATGATGGAAACTGCCTATTGGAGAGGGGACAGCGCTGGCCGCAGCTAGGGGTGGGGTGAAGTAGAAGCCAAATAACTTCCAGGGCTCAGAACTGCTCCCGAAGTGAAGAATCTTACATCAAAACACCTCTAACACATCCACTAAGCAAAGAGACTGCCTGAAAAGCACCTGCGGACAATGGACAGCCAAGTCATCTCCATAAACAGGTGAAAGAGGTAAAGTGAGAAAGTCAGTTAGAAAGTCACCAATACCTCCTGAGGGTTTCAGGTGGCCCCACACCGAAGGGAGCCCGGCTGGCAGAGGCCAGGGTCTCTCCCAAGGCCTTGCTGACTTCCTGCAGCTGGCTTGGGGACAGCTGGGCCACCAATGTCATCAGGTCACAGCCCTGCCACCTGAGCAGTGGATCCTGCTCCTCCAACTCTTGGCTCAGCTGTTCTTCCGCCTCCAGCGCAGACATCCTTGATTGGAGAGCTTCGATTTCTTTCTGCAGAGAACGGGGAACAGATTTCATCCATTAACCCCGCTCTGCTGATAATGACTCCGTTAAATGAGACTGGGCCATATGCACCACTGTTGTGAGGTCCACCCCCACCCTTCTGAGGCAGGCAAATTCCAGAAGTTTGCTGAACTGGAAAAACATGCCAGCTTTATGTTTCTGATGAGCTGGCAGGAGGAACAACATTCCCTCCTTCCCAAGCATTAAATATGGACAGGTGCTAGCCAAGGTTTTGACTTAAGAGAACTCAGTAAATGATGTATCACTCACTGGCTTTGCTTCTGATGGGGAAAGGAGGGCACTAGCCGCTTATACCAAACACCGAGACACCAGCTGTGGGCCAGGAGGGGAAAAGGCATTCTGCTCCCAAACACAAGAACTTAGGATGCACAGAAAAATACAAACCTTGGCTTGTCAAATCAACAGGATTGAGAAAAGGAGATGCTGTCAAGTCACAGTCTAGAGTCCTTCAGAGTACTGGACCAATTTAATCTGCAGGGTTAGTGAGCCATCAGCCAAGGGCTTGCCGTGCAAGCACCATGAGCTACTTCTGATACCCAGGACCCATGCAAAATCTGGGACCCACAGAATGAATCTGTAACCCCAGCATGGGGTGGGGGGGAGGTAGAAGACAGGAGGATGCCAAGGACTTGCTAGCCAACCAGTCTAACCCAATCAGTGAAATCTAAATTCAGTGAGAGACTCTGAATCAAAAAATATGGTGAAGGGGAATTGAAGTAGATATCAAATATCAATCAATTTCTGTCCTCCATAAACATGTGCACACACATGCACCTATGCCCACATTCAAACACACACACATATGCATATTGCACATGGGCACATAATTATACACACACAATTTGTCCTAATTTATTAAGGCAGAATCTAAGTTAATCCATAACCAGCATTTGTCTCCAGGCCAAGGAATAAACAAGCAGCAGGTAATTGAACACAGTGTGAGCTCAGTGCTGGGCAGATAGCCATCTCACTGCGTAGGAGTCTGAAAATAACACCAGACTCTGCTAATGGACACGCCCCCTGTTCCCTCACTGTTCCTAGCTGATAAGAGTACAGCTTAATTCCTGATATCGCCCTATCTCCTGAATGTTCTCTCCACCCACAGCACAGATTGTCCACAACTTCTACCTCCTGGACCCACCCAGGGAAGAGAGAGATAAGCTAACTCTCCCTGAGCATCTTGCAGCCCACAGTATTAGCTTGTTCAACAAATGTTCAAAACAAACCGCTCTGCATCTACCTCCGAGACTCACACTCTTTGCCACTCTTATTTTTGTTTGCTTGTTTTGCTTTAGTTTCTTAGAGTCAACATCCCACTCAGTAGCTAGCCCAGAACTCATTTTATAGCCCAGGCTTGAACCCACAACAATACTTTTGCCTCAGTTTCCCTATACTGGGAGACAGGCTCAAGTTTTTCTAAACTACAGTAAAAGAGACATAACAAAAGACATCTCTCCCCTTTTGAGTGATTAGTTCAGTCACATTAGGCACACAGACAAACCATTTTAGCATCCCCACCAGCCAACCACAAAATTCTGTCTCCATCAAACCCTAACTCTCCACCCCACTCCATCCCCACTCTATGCCCCGCCACCCCCACCCTATCCCCAACCCATCCTCCTGACCCCCACTCCATCCTCCTTCTACCCCACCCCATTTCTACCTCATCTCCCTGCCATTCCTACCCCATCTCTCACCACACACCCCCACACCCACCTCTACCCCCACGAATCTACTTGTCTACTCAAGGATTTCTTCTAAGTAGGATCTTACAGCATCTATCTTTCATGACTGGCTTACGTGGCATAACACAAGGTTCTCTACATTCACCTGCCCTCTGCCCTGTGGCACAATGTCCTTTCTCTGAAAGGTGAGTGACAGACCATGGCATCCACTCCACATTTTTCTTATCCACCCAGGGATGGGCCCTTGGACTGTCATCAACTATAATAACTCAGATGTCTCACCTACTCTGTGCTTTCACTTTTTTTCAGGTGAGTAACTGGATCGCTGGATCCTAAGAATTCTATTTTTAAGTTTTTGAGGAACTGCAAACTATTTTCCGTGATGATCCTACATCTTATTCTTTTGTTATTTTTGTCCATTTTCCTGTGTGTGTGTGTGTGTGTGTGTGTGTGTGTGTGTGTGTGTAAGGATTCCTGGCACTCACATGGTAAACCCAACATGGTGCCAGGTGAAATAAGAATTCCTGGCATGTAGCAGCCACGTGGTAAAGCCGACATGACACCATCGGAACACGCCATGGATGGAGGGCACACCCCTAGGTGTTGCTACATAAATCCATTCCCCCAGGTCTTTTAAAGGAGCCACCACATGAAAGTCGGTCTCTTTTTCTCTTCTGCTTCTCTGGTCCTGTACTCACCTGGCAACTCTCCTGAATAAACTCTGTTGTGGCTCTGCTAGTGTGTGTGTCTGATCTCATTTGTGAAACCAACAGTGTGTGTGTGTTATTTACGTGTTTCACCTGTGTGCTATGTGTATGTTTGTTTGTGTTGCATGTGTGTGGGTACTTGTGGTTGGGATGCCTACGCGTGTGGGTGTGTGTGCTTGTGGACACCCAAAGTTGATGTTAAAATCATATTTGATCTTTTCCACTCTATTCATCGAGGCCCTTTCATGAATCCCTGAGCTGCCAGCCAGTGCTTCTCACAGCCGGTCCTGCTCCAGGCTCTAGGCTCAAGCAGTCCCACGCCACCATCTCTCCGACTCTTCCCAGGACTGCTTCAAGAACTTCTGGAGCCCCTTCCTGGCTCTGGCCTCACTTTGGATCTTCATTCAGCATTCTAACTCTGGACGCTTTTGGCCAGATGTCACCACTATTCTGTGCCAAGCATTGCTTCCATATATCTGCTGGTCATTACAGATGCAGCCTAATGCCCAGGCCAGATGTAAACCATGTCCCTTAATAGTTGCTTCCCAGAGTACACCAAGGTAGAAATTCCCACAAAGCATTCCCAGAGATCCAATTTCTTCTATCCCTCAAAAGGAAGCTTCTACAGGTCTTGGGAGGCTGCCACAGTCAGGGAGCAGAATCAGAAGGTCCTGAGGCCCATAATGCTGTGCAACTGCAACCCTGTTATTTGCAAAAGAGGTTCCTCTATGCCTTCCTGCCACTCCGTTGCCTCTATTGTGAGCCCTTGCACCTCAGCAAAGCAAAGCCTCACTTCACTGCATCCAGCTTACAGAAAATAAAAGGGCCACTCCTCTCTGGAAGATGCTATACCGCTCACCTGCAATTGCTGTTTCTCTCGAATAAGCCAGTCCCTCCTGGTGGTGGATGCAGGCAGGCTCTCCTGGGCAGTGGTCCTCAGCTCTCCTTCAACTGGAGCCTCTGGATCATCACTGCCAGCCCTTCAAATAAGAGATATGCATTGGTACAGGTGTTGTGGAATATTAATTTAAGATGTGTTACATTTGTTTTTGCTGTGGAACATTTGTTTAGTGATGCAAAGACATCTTGCATTATTTTATGTTGCATTTGTTTAACTCTGGTGAAGCTGTGTTACTTTGCCTATCATCTAAAATATCTAATTGGTCTAATAAAAAGCTGAACGGCCAGTTGAAGGCAGAAGAGATAAAGAGGTGGATCTGGCAGGCCAAGAGAATAAATGGAGAAATCTGGGAAAGAAGATGAAAGATCAAGGAAAAGGAGAAGAGGAGGACATGGGGCAGCCACCGAGCTACACAGCAAGCCACGGAGGAAGAAGTAAAGAAAGGTGTACAGCAATGGAGAAAGATAAAAGCCCAGAGGCAAAAGATAGACAGGATAATTAAAGTTTTAAAAAGCTGGTTAGAAATAAGCTGAGCTAAGGTCGGGCATTCATAATTCAGAATAAGTGTCCTCCATGTGTATTTATTTGGGAGCTGGGTAGTGGGCAGCCAGAGAGCAAAAGAGTAAAGAATATAAAACAACCAACTGCATATAGAATGGAGAAACAGACATGTTCAGGACTACATGTTCTTAAAGAGTAAGAGACTGCACAAAGCAGGGTCACGCGGGCACTCACAGGGATGAAATCGCTTATATACATTTCTGTTTTAACTACTGTCTGTCACATACACCAGGCTAACTCTACTGCCTTAGTTGCCCTTCTATTGGCATGATAAAACACTCTGAGCAAAAGTAGCAGACAGGAGGAAGCAGTTTTCTTCAGCTTACACTCTTCTGTCCTCAACTGCCGCTTTCTTACAGAATCCAGGACCACCAGCCCAGGGTGGCCCCACCCACAATGGCTGGACCCTCCTCCACCAATCACCAATTAAGAAAATGATCTCCTGACTTGTCTACAGCCTGATCTTATAGAAGTATTGGCCAATGAGGCTCCCTCCTCTTCCGTGACTCTAGCTATGACATACAACTAGCCAGCATGTCACCTACATTCCAGAACTTTCCAAGACACTTCAGGCCATATAATTCTCAGAAAGTTCAAAAACCTGTTCCCCCTTCTATCACATCCCACCCTCCCCCATGTGGAAGACCCCTGGGGCTGGACAGGGAGAACACAGTTCACAGGGGTCAAGGCCACAGTGAGAACTTATATTTGCATTTCTCTGTGTCTTTGAACTACCCCAACCCTCTGAACCTCATGATCCTCATACTGGACTATCTAGAGAAGAAAGTAAGACAGACTGTCCTTCGGGCATTTGCTAGAGATCTCCAACATCCTAATATGTGCACCAGTAAAGTGAACACTGGACATGTCTGGTGGACACACTCTACACAGGACGGACATGAATATGAAGATGGAGGCACCATGAGCCGTTTCTTTGTATAACGGTTCTAAGACGCCCTCAGCTGTGAAAGGAGGGTACAAGTTCTTCTCTGGGCTCTGAGTTGCTTCATGCTCTTCAGGCTTGACTGAGTCTCAGAGGGAGACATAGCTTCTCCTGTGCTGATGTTCCCAGTGCCCAGCACTGAGTCAGAACTCAGCTTAATGAGCTCATATGCCTTGAAAATGGAGAAGTCAATTCTACCCTGCCTCCTGATGCAGTCACTGGGAAGTTACTTACTTCCCAGTTTGCTTGGTGTGTGCTCATATTAGAGTTCCCTGAATTTCTTGAATCAATGCCATCTGGGTGGAGGTGGGAGCCAGTGTAGGAAGTCAACATAGAATTGAAAAATCAGCTCTGCAGAGAAGCTACAGGCGCATAGCTGGGAACTAACTCTGCAGGATGGTTAGTCACATCTATTAGCCCATAAGAAAAGCCCCTGTGCTTAAGCGACACTCCCCTGTATCTCATTCACCTACACCTGGGACAGAAAAGAGATCCATGGAAAGCCAGGGGTGGCCCCAGCACATATTACTCAGTTATGGAGCAGGGACAGGTTTCTATCTTCCATGGTTTTGATCCCCAGAGTGTCCCTCTGCTACATACTCTTTTCTTTATGTTTAAGTCTCACTATGAGATCCCTCACGACAGAACAAATTGGCTTCACTGCTATAAACTAATCAGTATGTAAAATGAGAAGACCCCTCAGGGGAAGATAAAAATCTGCAGTAGCATGGGATGTTGGTGCTTGGAGCTAGTGAAGACCCAGGGTGGGTGGGGGTGTCTAAGATCTGAGATACTAACCACAGCCTCAGAGGTTTAGACTGGTGTCCACTATTACGAGCCCAGTTGTGAATAAAAATCTTTCTTTCCCATCAATCATTGAAGGGCTGAAACTGACCCGTAATATCTGATCCTGAGCCACAGAGAAAAAAACAGCTACAAAATGCACAGACGACATCTTTATTCCTGATAACGTCTTATAAGTTTCCCTTCTGTGCCCTGGGTACTCACTCCAATCTGAGAGTCTCTGGGGACTGGGACACTGCAGTCTGCCGTGGTACCCGCTTGAAATCAAAGGCTTTCATGCTCAAGAGGGAAGAAAGAAAAAGAAGACAGTCCAGGGTGGCATGCTGCCAGCCTACACTTACAGTTTGGTCCCCTCTCAGGGGACCAGATGAGCAGCAGCTGTTACATATGGACACTGCCAGAGTTCTATCATAGTAAGACTGGAAACTTCCTGCCCTTCATTTAAATCTTTGGTCAGACTCTGCTCCCATGTGTTTTAAGTGATCCTCTGGGGAGAGGTCTCTGATAAAAGATATTCTAGGTGTGCAAGCACACACACTCACACACACATGCATTCAGGTGGCAAGAGCACCAGTGTGGACGTCCATATTAGTGAAAAGCCAGTAAGAAATCACGTGACATGGTATGTAATTAGTGGGGAACAAGGTATAAATGAGAAAATTAGCAATCAACTGCAATATTTGCCAAACATTCCAGGGCGGGGCGAGTAATCTTTCCTTCAACTGGGTATTCTGACCCTGATGTGACAAAAGGTGAAAATTTCCCCATTGTTTCAAAATCCGAAATGAGAGTTGATAGAAAATAACTTCATTCTAAGTCCATGACTGGGATAGAAGATGATGCCAGCCATTGTACATGCAGAGCCTCCCGCAGCACCTCCTGCCCACCAGCTGTCAGAGTGTGCCCACATAAACACACTTCCTTCCACTTCCAGGAACAAAGAGGAAGTGATCATCCTGCTCCCATGAAAGAGATCAGGAAGCCCAAGCACCTCAAGATATACGAGTGGGGTACACAGCTATCTGGTTTGTGTTCTCCGGAAAGCTAGACCTGAGACAAGGATCTGAGCAGATTATTTTTAGAGAAATAAACATAAGACACCAGAAAACTGGAACCTATAGAGGGAAGAGTTGGGGGGGGCATATAATCTACCTGATCAACACAGGGGCAACTGAGGCCCCATGCTACCACAAGAACCTTCTAGAAGAAGAAAAAAATGGCACATTGTTCAAAAACTGTCCCTAGAAGCCAGGGCACTGGTGACTGTTGCCTGGGGGCTATATTCATACCCATCGGTCCAGGAAACAAAAATGCCCCTCCATCATCATCATCATTAGTCTTCAGTACAAAAGTTTCTTTGTGATTTTCTCACTCACACCAATAGCAGAGTTTCAAAGAATGCCTGGCAGAGGAGTCTAGATGAAGTGCTAAGACAGCAAATGAATATGTCCTCAGTTACACAGGGCTTTAGAGGCTCAGGGTGGAACACTACACCATGGTGTCTGCCAGAGCAGTTGCCGTGTGACACAGCTTGTCCTATGGAGCCATGGGGAAACTGAGAAGCAAGGCAGATGGACATGGTCCATTGTGGGTACTCTCAGCACCCATCAGCACCTACCAATCACCTGTCTATCACAGATGTGGCCCCATCAGGTGCTCCTATGGTCTTGGGGCTCCATGAGAGCAATGGGGTCACATGGAAAAGCATATGTTAAGAGGACATATAGAGTGGACCTTGAAATGGGGACCATGTGTGTCCCATAGAATAGTGAGAATACTGACTCCTCCATACAGAGGACATTGACTCCACTAGCCAGGGAACAGCTGTGACAGCAGAGAAAGGATTCAAACAGCAAGCAGACAAACAGAGTCTGACCTATGGTTAGAAAAATCAGAGTGACAAGACTATGTGGGGAAAAAAAGCAGAAATTACCCAATGTCTGTGCCATCTGCCCAGGAGATTGTAACAAAGTAAGTTTACCAGACTGCCAAAGAACAAAACCAAAGGTGGGCAAATCTCCAAGTTTGAAGCCAGCCTGGTCTACAAAGTGAGTTCCAGAATGGACAAGGCTACGCAGAAAAATCCTGTCTCAAGGAAAGTAAAAACCAAACAACTAGACAAAATCTGAAACTGAGAAGCAGCATCCACCTCATCCAGGGACTGGACCCATTACTGAACAACACAGATTAACACCAGGGAGACAGTGTCAGAACAGATGGTCACTGTTAGAGCAATGCAGTGACCTCCAAGCCCTAGTGATTCTGATGTTGATATTAACAGTTCCAAGGGGGTCAAAAAACACAAGCTTACTTAAAAAGATGAACAGTAATTTCCAAAATAAGTGACAATAAAAATTAAGTAACTGGTAGAGTCTGGTGTTATCTACATCCCCTTAAATATTACTCTAAACTTTAATAACCTGAGATGTTGAGACACCCTACAGCAGGAGTAACTGGGAGGACCTCAAATCTGATGATTTTTCACGAGACAGCCTTGGCAGTTTGAATATGGGAACATACATTGCTTTCATCAGTTTCCCATAGAAATACTTCATCCCAGAAAGGCAAAAGGTACTTATTTGAGGTACTAGTTTGTGCTTAAAGATGGACATGTTAACAAAACTATTTTATTTCTGCAGGAAAAGTAGTCCCAAGCATTCTGAATAGCCTTTCCCCCCTAGACTCAGGGCCAAGCTCCTGAGAAATTTGTGTCCGGGTCCCCCTGGTGGTCATTGTGAGAACTGCAGGAACTACTGTCTCCTGGGGAGCCTTCCTTTCCAGTTGACCATGGTGAGGCCAAACTTCTTAGGCCACTGAGCAGGGGGCACATGCAAAGACAGACTTTAATTATCAGCAGCTATGTGGCCATGTCCACATTCTTTGTAAAAATATTATTATGAAGCAGATATCAAGTCATAACAAAGCAGATATTAAGTCATTTTCTAGTTATGGTAACCGCAGGTGACAGTGAAATTGACAAAAGAAAAAGCCAAGAATAAAATATAAGCAAAGTGATAAAGGCAGAGTCCGTCACCTTCTGACGAGAGGACTAGGAAGTGTAAAGGTGTCAGTGAGCTAGTTAGAGGAGGAGATGACATCACAGCACCAGTTCCCAGCCCCAGCCCTGGGCCGCGATATCAGAAAGAAGACTGACTGAAGGGAAGGTCTTCTTCCAGCTCTCCCCACATGCTCTTTGTGCTCACATATATGCTTGTGAACCTGTATAAACATGTATACACACGTCACTCCTGCAAGAGTCAGGTGGAGAGGTAAATGCAGTGCGGCCCTCCTCTGGGGACAGTCGTTCTTCAGAATGAGGGGATATTCAAGGCAGCAGATTGAAAGCTTTGAACTGAGACCCTGTCACTCAGGATATTCTAGAAAGTCTCAGTGAGGTATGTGACTGACAGGCAGAGAGTTGGGAGGATGGTGCCTTTACTGTCTGGAAAGAGGAACAACCATCAGTGACTGCAAGAGGACCCTCAGGAAATCACAGACTCAAACAAGGTTCTGCTGCATGGGAGGCTGGTGCTGACCAGTTAGATGTTGGGCACTAGGAAGGCTGAATCACAGAGGCTTTGGGAGTCACATACACAGAGCACATACCTGAAAGGAGCCACTGATTCCAGCATGAGATTTCTCCATATTGCTTTCTGGGAGGTGGATAAGGCCCAAGGATTGAGTCAGAAAACCCAGCAAAGCAAGAGGCTGCTGCAATAACCCAGATAAAAAACTTCCAAAAGCAGAGGAAAGTTTAGGATAGAGGTTGGAAAGTGAATGAGAACAACAGAGGGGTGATAAATGTGACCAGAACTAGCACCCAATTCATTAGAGGGTCATGGAAAGGGAATCTGGGGTGTCTCTGAGGTAAGCAAAGGCAGAAACCATGAGACAAGGAGGGGGGTGGTAATAATATATTTAGTGGAGTTCCTTTTCAAAGATAGCAAGTCTGGGGAGCCACCTTACTCCACAAGCCTGGGGATCAGAGTTCAGATCCCAGAACCCACATAGAAGGCAGACAGATCTGAGGGCCCACTCAGCAGTCAGGAGACAAGGATGAGGGTCTCCTCCCACCACCCAGGCAATCTGGCTGACTAAACTAACCATAATCAATGAGATCCAGGTTCAGCACAAGAACTCACCTCAATAAAACCAGAGAAATTAAGGAAGACACTCAATGTCAATGCTGGACTTCCATCTGCACATACACATATGCACCCTATATACATGCAAAACTACATATACACATGCATGTCATACATAGATCAAACAAAAACTTTAGAAGAGTGGGTTTTGTGTGTGTTTGTTTTCCAGAGAAATAGAACAAATAGAATGTATACACTTTAAGAGAGGAATTAGAAGCTGGCTAGTCCAATCATGGCTGCCTGCATGCTGTGGAGGCAGAGGACACAGGAGCTGCTCAGACTACAAAGCTAGACATCTCAGCAGTATCAAGTCAGCGCTGGAAGTCTAGAAGCTCCCTGGAGAGCTGTTAGCATTGAGTCCACATCATCAAAAGGCCAAAGAAGCTGAAGTCTGGTGTCAGCAGAGTAGCAGTAGCAGCACATGCGCAGAAAAAAACGGGGAAGGCAAGAGCATGCATGCAGCCCCGCCCTTGCCCTTCTTTCTTTGCCCAATAACTGTCTCAGGTGTCAGTCATCTCAGGAATTGCCCCATGAATGTGGTTCACCAGTCCAAGACATATCTTAATGCAGCTAAGTTGACAGCCAAATCCAACCATCATCCAAATAAGCTTAAGAAAGGCAAGAATAAAAACAGTACCTCTTTAAGAATAAAGAAATGGATTTAATAGATGTATTTTGTCCACAGGAAGCTTGGGGTCAGCACTCTACAGAGAGGTGAGTGTTAGGGAGGAACCCTCAGAGGATTGAAATTTCTACAAAATGATTCCTGGTGCTTATGTCTGAGACACCGGATTTATGCAGGACCCTGCAGAGGTGGAGATGTCACTGTGAGGATACGGGAAAAGAGGCAAGACCTCCGAAGCAGCAAGGAGAATGGCCAGTAACAACAGGATGGAGAGAGATCAGTGGAGAAATGATAGCCAAGTGGAGATGGTGGTGGCATCCACAGGTACTCACCTTCGGGTGGCTTCACGCAAGGCCACCCGGGTCTGTGCTGCCAGATAGCCCAAGAAGCTGCCAAGAGCCGGTTGTTGTGAAGGCAAAGCCCAGGGCAGGCGACCTTTCTCCTGTTCCAGGTCTTCCAATTGCCGTCTCAAAGTCTCTGCTAGAAAGCCAAACAAGTGAAAGAGGAAGACCATGAAACTCGGAATGATAACCCAAGTTTCTCAGCCCTGGCCAGCTCCCTCTGAGCCACCCAAGGCCGAGGGTTGTTTTCTAGGTTGTTTCTAGATTTCTCCTGCAGAGTTCCAGAGACTTTTCAATCATTTCATTCTCCCAACTATCAGGGTTGTAGTTTACCAACCCCCATGGTGGTCAGGACTATTCCCCACACCAAGAGGGCGGCTGATATTTGTCCTTTAGTCACAGCAATCATTTGGGAGAAAATTGCTAAACTTGGAGGATTCAAAAAAAGCAAATTATTACTTGGCTGGTTTGTTTTTCAGAAAGGGTATTACATAACCCAGGATAACTTGGAACTCTCTATGCATCTAAGAATGACATGAGCTTTCAATCCTGCTTCCATCTCCCAAGGTCTAGTGTTCCAGGCATGGACCACCACATCCAGTTTAAACAGTAATGGGGACTGAACCCAGGGCAATGCTCAAAGAGCAATTTTTTAATAACAAACTTTAAATTTTAAAGAAATAAATAGCGAGGCAGTGGAGGCACACATCTTTAATCCCAGCATTCAGGAGGCAGAGGAAGGTGGATTTCTGAGTTTGAGGCCAGCCTGGTTCACAAAACAAGATCCAGGATAGCTAGGAATACACAGAGAAACCCTGTCTCAAAAAATCAAAATAAATAAATAAATAATGCTTATCAAGTTATAGCCAATCACAGGCCTTGAAGGCAAGAGCAATATTTATAGTCCTCATGCCAAAGGTGACTGCACCCACTCTGTCACCTCAGACAATTTATAAATATGAATCATTATAAAACCACTTAAAAATAAGCTGCAGATATTAGAATACCCTGTAGTTTATAATCAAATTCTAAAAACAACAACAACAACAAAAAAAAAACCTTAAAGCTTCCTATAGAGTTATCTTTCAGCCAGGAGTGGTAACTTACCACACTTAGGAGGCTGAGGCAGGAGGATCCTGAGTTCATGCATAGACTAGAATACATAGCAAGAGCCTCTTTAAAAAACTAATAAAATAAATAAAGCTGTTTAATGACCTAAACTCAACTCCTTGGGTCACCAAGATGGCACAGCAGATAAAGGAGCTTACCACCAAGCCTGAAAACTTGAGTTCAAGTCCCAGAGCCCATATGGTAAAAGAAGAGAACCAACTTCCACAAGTTGTCCTATGATCTCCACAGGCACACTGTGGTATATGTGCAAAATAAATCAGATAGTAGGACTAGGGATAATAGCACACATCTTTAACCCAAGCACTCAGGAGGCAAGGGTAAGTGGATCTCTATGAGTTCGAGGCCAGCCTGATCTACATAGAAAGCTCCAAGAAAGCCAAACTATCTAGTGAAACCTGCCTCTGAATGAATGAGTGAATAAATGAATAAATAATGTAAATCCCATCCTTCAGTGCTCACATCCTGGTGTCCTTGCCAGGTAGTGCACTGTGACCTTGAATCTCTATACCTGATCTCCAGCAGCCAGCACTGGCCATGTCCCCCTGGGGTCTGTTCCAGTGTCCTGTGCATACATCTCTCCCTGTGATATCCTAGGAACATCCTAGAGACTCTTCCTAGGTCACTATAGTTCACAGAATGCTCCTTCACATCCCAAGGGCTTTACAGACCATTCCCATGGACTCTATTAATTGTTTCTGCAAGCTCAACCTGTGAATCAAGCCTTTCTTCACAGGTCAAGTTAACACTGGTCACAGTGTAGCAGATAGAGCCCTTCTCCAATGCTAGTCCTCTGGCAGCACACATGCCCAGGAAAAAGGAAGGCAATGAATGTGTAAGTGTCTGGAGGAAGTCTCCATCAGTGAGTAGCTTTACCATAAATCCACCAGATTACCTGGAACCAATGTCCAGATACTTTACAGGGAGTAGAATTACCTACTTGTCTCACTGCTGAAACAAAATACTAGACAAAAGCAACAAAAGAAGAAAAGGTCTATTTGGGCTCACAGAGAGGATACAATGTATTTGGGCTCACAGAGATAATACAATGTATCATGATATTTGAGCTCACAGAGACGATACAATGTATCATGGTATTTGGGCTCACAGAGACGATACAATGTATCATGATAGGGAAGATTGTTTGCAGGATCTTGAGGTCACATTGCACCCAAAATCAGAAGCAGAGAGATAAATGGTCTTTACCCCTTTTTACTCAGGCTGAAATCCCTGCCCTAAGGGTCTTCCTTCCTTAGTTAAACCCCTCAGGAAAATCCCTCTGGACATCCCAGCGTCTAGTCTGGTGATTAAAAATCTGGCCAAGTAGACAAAGGAGACTAACCACACAGGAACATACCAAGGACCCATCCTACTGTCCTAAGAATATCGAAGAGAAGCAGGGGATGTCCAAATAACTGGACTCTGTCTGCCCTGCAAGTGCCTGTCAGAGCTAATCAGACATTGCCTTCTAAAGCAATGCTAGTTACGCAGGTTCATTAGGCACGCCATTCAGTTCTCTGTGGCCCAGGCTAGGCAGACTCTCCCAGACTACACTGAGAACTCCCATTCTTTAGCAAACACCTGAAGGTCATGTGGCTTTTTTCTCAATACCTTAGATGTTATGCTATAAAATCAAAACTTTGGTGGAAATTAGTAAAATTCTAAAGAAATGTGCTTATAAAACAAAAATAATAATTAATGCAGTTATAGTGATGTCCACTTTCCAGGGACTAGAGGAAAACTGGACTTGGGGTCAGTCTAGCTGCTCCCAGATGCCTGACCTTCAAATTACTTAATCTTTCTAAGCTCCAGTTTCCTAGTCTGTTTGTTTGCTTGCTTTATAAGAAGGTTAATAATAGTCTTTACATTATAAGGGGCCTACAGATTATCCAGCATAAATTAAACAAAACATCAAACTTCATGTCTGAATTTAGTTGATGTCAAAGGATTGGATATTTATTATTAGTAGCCCCAGTGAGTACTGCTGTGGGAGGCTCATATTGTATTGGCTTATGTTGTGTTTAAAAACTCCAGCCTGGCCTCCCTTGGTCCTCTGCCATATTTCAAACTGTCCCTGAGTCCTGGGTAGTGGTCCCAAAAACATATAGGTTAATCCAGCAACACAGTCACACTCGTGAAGAATTTTAAAGGAAAACACAAGCGACCATAGCGAGAAATATCCCAGCTTAGCTCTGCTCCATGCTGTCACTCACTTAGAGGGTGTGACCATCTGAAGTTCTCTTTCAGGTTTAGAAAAGGAAATTCAGGTACTCAGCAGGAACGTCAAAGCTTCACCCACTGTGTCAGATTCTAGTACTCTAACTCTGCAATAGCCATCAGGTACTGGGGCTGCCACTTCCTGGCCAGCATCATGTCTGATTGGCATTCTGCCCCCTATTTCACACAGGTAGCTCCCTGGTTCCTCAGGTCACATCTTTCACTGATGAGCTAGTTCAAGCAGAAGCCTTGAGTGGCACTTGCCTTGATGTTTCAGCATCATTCAAGGGGATGTGGGATGAAAGTAGAGAGTGCTTGGCCATTAGAGCCACATAAGCCTTTGGAAGGAATTTGGTGCTGGCCTCAAGGAGGATGGGGTAGTAGAACAGCTTTGAGCAGCGGTGTGCTATGATCACAGCAGTTAGCACCCCCACCTCCCCCCGCCCCGTAGCTCTGTTAGAAACATCTATACATGGAAGTTGGTACCATCCAGGCCACCATGACTACAAGTCAATCTCTGGGGTGACCAGTGCAAAGTGGTGATAACACAGATGTCCTCTGGCAGGCTATAAGTGAGATAGAAAAATGTCACCCTGGTACCTGCAGCTCCCTCTTGAACAGTTCTTGCCTATCTTGCCTATATTCCTGAGATGCCTGGCAAGGTCGGCCTGCCCTGCTCAGACAAGATCACACTCCACACTCCCATATACAATCAGATCTCTCCATCACCCACAGCACCTTACCTCTCCTAAATGTTGGCTTCCTGTGTCCACAGGAGAGATACCATGTCACTGTGCCTGTCACCTGCAGGGCTCAGAGACCAAGTGTATCTGGTTAAAGGGAGGCTCAGAGGCCATCCGTCTGACATTCACCTTACGTTCCTGTCACTAGCAACTGCTTGAGTATCAGAATTCTAGATTCCCAGAACCCACCTAAATGCCCAGTGAGCGTAGTAGACCACCTGTCATTCCAACTTGTGAAAAGCAGAAGTGATGTAGTAGTTTGAATGTAATTGGCACCCATATGCTCATAGGGAGTGGTACTATTGGAGGTATGGTTTTGTTGGAGTAGGTATAGCCTTGTTGGATGGAGGAAGTGTGTCACTATGGGAGTGGGCTTTGAGAGCTCATCTATACTCAAGCCATGCTCCATTGTCTGCAAGTCAAGATGTAGGACACTTGGCTACTTCTCCAGCACCTTGTCCGCCTGCTACCACCATGCTAAACCATGATAATGGACTAAACATCTAAAAATGTAAGCCACTCCAATTAAATATTTTTCCTTTTTAAGAGTTACTGTGGTCATGGTGTCTCTTCACAGCAATAGAAACTCTGAGAAAGGGACTCCCCAAAACAAGCTGACTGGTTAAACTAGCTATATGGCTGGGCTCTAGATCCCACTGGGAGACCCTACCTCAATAAATAAGGTAAAAAAGCAATAGGGTAGATTCCCTACATCAACCTAGAGTCTTCACATGCATGAGCATAGTCATCCATGAACACATACATGTGCCCACACATATACATACATGCATGCACAGCATACACACACACACACACACACACACACACACACACACACACACACGAAAAACATATCTGAAGCCATATTTGCTGCTTCCTTGCCTCCTACACCTTGGGTGTGATCCCAGTAGAGTCTTTGGTTCAGAGCCTTCCTCATGCTCAGCCTGTGTATCCACACCCTGGTCACTCTAAAAATCATGTTGACACACTCAACTTCCTCCTGCTTCCAGCCTAGACAGGGTTCTCCGCTTTGTTTCTACTTAGCGCTGACACTACAGTCCCCACAGTCGCATGCATGAGCACCAACGGGCAATGGAGCTCCTGACACATCCCAGCACTACACTGAGCTCTCTCGTGAAATCTTGTTACAAAGCCTGGGCTTTGGCAGGGCATAGTGGTGTACAGCTGTAATCCCAGCAGTCGGGAGGCTGAGAAAGGAGGCTTGTGTGAGTTTGGGGCTAGCTTGGGCTACGTAGTTATGGGAGGCAAGAAGAGCAGAAAGGGCTTGGCAGTGGAAAGATTAGTGGCAGGCAAGGCAAGAGCTTTCATGGATAGAGTCCTGGGTGAATGGACCTCTTCAAAGTATCCTTCCCTGTATTTTCAGCTAAAATTGGGCAATGCAAGCACGCCCAGGGGCATGTCTGTCTGTCATGTCAATCTTTCACATATTCAATTTGAGACTTTTTGCGGGGTAGGGTTCCTCTAGCTAGCTCTGGCTGTCCTGAAACTCGTTATGTAGACCAGACTTGGCCTCAAACCCACAAGAGCTCTGTCTCCCTCTGCCTCCCAAGTGCTAGGGTTGAGGGCAGGTGCCACAACTCTCGTCTGACTTTTCTTTATCAATTATAATTTTTAACCCAAGCATGTTCAGGAGTAAACCCTCCCTATATAAATATGTATAGACTCCCCTGCTAAATAAAACTCCCATGCTTCCTTTGTTTGGTGAGTAACTGTGATCCCCTTCCCTCTGCAGGTAAGAAACCTTTCTCATCTTGGCGGTGCCAATGATTTTGGCTTTATGCTTACCACAGTGTGAACCTACTACATCCAATTACAAAAAAAATCCTACCAGGAGTTGTTCATATTTAATATGAAAACTCACAAAAGATATGGAGGTAGCCACAGTTTTACATGTGCATACATTTCCATGTCTCCTTCGTCTGCTCCTCTCAAGAGGCCTGAAGAACCAGCAGCCCAGAAGCAATGAGCATACTTGGCCTGGGTCAGGTTTGCAAACATCATATTCCAGGGAGAAGCAGAGCTGCTGGCCCCAGAGCTGAGGCAGTAACAAGGTGAAATGAGTCTAGAACATCTTATACCAAAACATTAGAAAGTGCTAGAAGGTTGAGGATGCTAGAGGTCACCTAAAGAAACTCAAATATCAGATAACTTGAGAATCAGAACAAATAATAATGATCATGTTCACGCTCTTGTAGCAAATTGGAACCTGAGCATGGTATTGACAAAATGTTTCCTGGTGAAAGGAAGCAGGGAGGAGGATTGATGGTGAGCAGGTTCCCAGGACTGTTAAGTAATTCCCTAATAAGATGCATCATTACAAAAAAAAAATGGTAGCTCTAAATTAGTGAAGCCTAAAACCACAGCACATCAGTAATGATGATGGACATCCAGTGTAGGACAGGACATGAGATGCAGAGAACACACAGTACAGGTTCAAAGAAGTGGAAGCCTCAGATGAATCTGAGTTACAGGTCTTCACTCCTCCAAACATTCAAGGTCATAGCTGCAGGCATTTCATTCCTACAAAGAGACAGGGAGTGAGAGAGGGAAGAAGGAAGGGGAGTCCCTGGGGCTAGGAGTGAGGCAGGAACTACATCTGTGAAGTAACCTCTTCTTCAGGGACACCAGGCCTACATCAAAGTTGACTTCATGACTTGAAGGCTACTGCTCAGTGACATGGGGACATATTCTTTTTATGAACACATATCTTGGTCCAGTATGGTAATGAAGCATCATGGCTATAGCTTGCCATCAAGTGACCAGGAAGAAATTTACAATGACATGTGGGTCCAGTCAGGAACACAGAATGAGAAAAAAATGTGAGTTCAACCTGTGACTTTCTTGTACATGCAGAGGGATTTAAAAATAAGTCATTTTCATTAAAATAGATAAACCAGCATCCTGCTGCACCTTTCTGAAGCCCCAAACACATACACACGCACTCTCCATTTGGCCCAGTGGTTAAGAAAACAATTTGCTTCCCTTGTGTGGTGGTTTGAATAAAAAATGGTCTCCACTGGGTTCTTAGATTTGAGTGCTTGGTCATTAGGGAGTGGCACTACTGGACAGGGATTACAGGTGTGGCATGTTGGAGTAGGTGTGGCCTTGCTGGAGGATATGGGTCACTGGGGGTGGCTTTGAACTTTTAAATGTTCAAGCCACGTCGAGAGTATCTCTCTTCTTGCTGCCTGTGGATCTGGACATATAACTCTCAGCTGCCTCTCCAAGCACCATTCCTAACAACATGCTTCCCGCCATGATGATAATGGACCAAACCTCTGAAACTATAAGCAGGCCCCATTTAATTCTGCTTTCCTTCCTAAGTGGTGCCTTGGTCATCGTGTCTCTTCACAGTAATAGAACACTGACCAAGATACCTTGGTTTCTCTTCCTTTTAATTCTCCGTTGCTTAAAACATCCTAGAAACACTGCAAGTGTGAATTCAGTTGATAGCTCCAGGCCAGCATTATGAGAAATATGTTGCAGGCACAGGTGCCAAATATATGCATCTGACAAATCATTTAACTGGAATGATATATTCAAAAAGAAAGAAAGATTGTTTGTACTTTATAAATAAGAATTGAATAGCAAAAATAAATGAACAAATTCAAATTAATCAAAAAAAGGTGTCAGCAAGCAGTGAGCAGAATCAGGCATCAAAGAATACATTCTGATTGACAAAAATCTGTCCCAGGCAATATTATAAGCTTTACACAGAAGATTTCATGACAGAAATGCCAGCCATCACTTGACTCTTTTTTTTTGAAGAACAAGAATTTTTTGTGTCATTGCATTGTATTTAGTTGATTCTCTTGTTGCTGTGATAAAATACTTGCACACACACCCCAAACAATGAGTTTACTTTAGCTCATTGACTAAGGGGAGGGGAATGGTGGTGGAAGCTTGAGACAGCTGGTCACATGACATCCACAGTCCAGAAGCAGAAGAGGGTAAGGGCTGGTGCTCAGCTTTTTCTTTGTAATGAAGCCCAGCTCCCCAGCAAGTGGAATGGTGCTGCACACACTAACAGTGGGTCTTCCTTCCTTGGATAGATCTTTCTGAAAATATCCTCAGAGAAATATGCAGAAGTTTGTCTCCTTGGTGATTCTACATCCCATTAAATTGACAATAAAGATTAACCATCATATGCATAAATTTATTAATGTTTAATGAGGGTCATCTGTTACTCTTAGCCCATCAGTAATGAGTACCTGTTTCTAAAGCTACACTATGGAAGCCTAGTGAAAGACAACAAACAAAAGAATAAATATGTAAATAAGTATTGATGAAACAGAAACTTTACATATAGACATCTTGCTAAGTAGATTGGATTCCTGTTATGCATCTCCCCATGGGATGACAAAATACATGGCATGAGCAATATTCTTAGAGACTGGTGACCAGTCTACATCCTATGGGGCCTCTCCGGCTGCAGCCACCAATATCTTTGCCAGTCATTTTTCATTGCTTTTTACATAATAGCTAAGCAACGCAATTTCTTGAGAGCTGCATATTCTAGCTCTCATTAGCATACATATCACACATAGATGGCCAGTTTGCAAGGATTAGACTGTAATAAGATGTATTTCCGACCATCTCAAGCACAATGAAGCCAATCTTTGACATTTCAGAATACTGGAGTTTGTTGGGGTCATTTTCATAAAGATCAACCGCCATCAGGGCAATGTAGATGTCAAACGCATTAAGCATTTCTGAGCATCTAATGCATGTAGAGTGATGTATGTATATCATTTCTGAACTCCACAACTTGCAGCGTAGGATTACAAATGTAGAAAGCAGATTTCAGAACTCTAATGATTTGCCCAATGTGTCAAAGTGAGTATATAGCAAAGGTAGAATTGAAACTTGGTCATTCTGCATGCCAGCCCCTTAACTTTTTCCACACACTTCCTTGTAGTCATCCTGTTCCTATACCCCCATCACACAGGTGCCCATCTCCTTCTATCAAGGGCCCTCGTGATTGTGAGATCTACCAGGCTGCCTAGTGGGATCTAGCTTAGGGCCAGGCACACAGTAGGCACTGTATAAATACTTCATAAATCCATAAATCTTAGTTTCTGTTTGAACAAGACAGAAAAACAGCCACTGTGTGATAAGCAGAGCCATGAGGTGAGACAGTTAACTCTTAAAGTTACCCCAAGGCAGGTGTATGAGTCTCACTTTACAAACAAAAGACTTAAGGAATCTTGGGGAATATTTGAAGCATTCTCCTAATTAATTGCACAGCTTTGAGGTTCAAAAATAAAGCCAAGATCTTCCAACCAACCTCCATGCTCTGCCCTACACCACCCTCTTTCTCTAGGGATGCTGGTGCCCCCTGGCTGTGCCAAGACTTGAACTCCAAGTCTCAAAGCATAGTGCAAATACTCACTATTCCAACAGCTTATTTCCTACTCTTTGTTTTTTTTTCCCTCACAGAAAGCACTGAGCAGCCAAAACAAACAAACTTATTAAAACAAAAACAGCCTTGGATCCAATTCTAAGGGAAATGCAGGGCGCCCTTGGTACTCCACTTGTACCAAGTGATAGAGCAATTTGAAAAGTGGTGTGGAAATATTTTAATACTATAAGATAAAAACAGGATGCAAGATTATACATCTGTATTCTCTATACTCTGCGATTACAACTGTGTGTGTGTTTTTCAAACCTGAGCAGAAAGAATTAAGAGCTCAGCAGTTAGTATGATTATGAGTGATTTTATCTCAATTTCTCCACTTACAAAATCAGCTGTAAAATCCCAAGCTGCTTATTATTTCAGGAAGTTATTAAATCACTGGCTCCTTTGATTTCTGCATAAATGTGGAGATTTGGTTTCCTCAAATTCTTAATGCTAAGCCGCTTAGGGTAAGCCTGGCTCCTGAGGGTCAAAGATTCCTCTAGTGAGCAATGAGGGGGATTTCTAGAACTGTATTCTTCAAAGCTCGTGACACCAAGTAGTGGCCTGGGAAATCATCTTGACAAAGTATGAAAGGGCAGCTGGCCTCGGGAGAGTCCAGGAAGGCTCTGGAACAACAGCACTCCCTTAGCTCTGACTCTTGCCCACTCAGCACGGAGCCTGTTTCCTCATTCTTGATGCATGCCCATTGATTTGCTCTGACATATTTCAGCAGAATGTGTGGTTTGAAGCATCTGTTCTTCCCCAGAAAACAATTGTCGTGCAAAAGAATGACATTGTGAGTGACCAAATTAGTAATAGTAAAGAGACCTCCAGGTACATACTCCTAGTCATAAAATAGCAAGCTCTCTCTGTTATCAACACACCTTGAAAATGCTGTGCCACCTCTCAGCTACATCAGAAAACACACAAATCATCTGATTGTGAACTTCTGGGAAAAGGCCTTCATTGAGGCTCTCTGAAGCACCCCTTACCTCTACACTGCAGATAAAAGACAAGGTTCTGATAAGGCCAGCCTGATCTACATAGTGAGTTCCAAGATAGCCAGAGCTACATAGAGAGACCCTGTCTTGAAACAAACAAAAAGACAAGGTTGTTTCACTAAACGCCAATCATGGAGGGTGCTAGGGAGGTAACCGGCCAGCCTACTCTATTTTGGCTATAGTTTATTAAGCCCTCAGGTTTTCAAAGCTAAAAAAAAAAAGCTATCTCTGAAGAATGTTTATTCTGATGCTAGTGTCAGTCACCTGCACATGTGGTCCAGGGTCAAGCTCAAGTCTGAAGTGGAAGCATCCCCACTGGCAACTGTCCAACATCAGAGGATGGCTTTATCCACTGCTTCCTCAGTGTTGACACCCCTAATGTTATTCTTGCACCTCGATTCTACCTCATCAGCACCAGCACTACTATAACCACTACACCACTACCATCATCACCATCATTACCACCATCACCACCACCACCACCATCATCACCATCATCATCAACAACAACACCATCACAATCATCACCACCATCACCACAATCATCATCACCACCATCACCACCACCATCACTACCACCACCACCACCACCACCAT